>QPKB01000002.1:16326658-16398031 GCA_003546025.1 Camphora micrantha
CTTATGTATTTTAATGCAAACGTACAAGCTCTAAACAACTATAAAATACAATTCATCTGCCTGTAACTTACCAAATTAGCAGCAAAACTATTTACTTGGTTTCAGTTCACAAACTAGAAACAAGAAAATCATAAAATCGGATGACAGGTTAGCAATTCATATACCTGTAACTCAACAAATTAGCTGCGAAAGTAATTGGTTGATCTCCCCTTCCAATACCTTGCTCTTGGACAAATATAGGCACCCTTCTGCCTTTAAATTCCATATGAGAGAACTGCTCTCCAAACCCATAAAACCTCTCATCTCCTTCACTTGAATATGTAATAAACACCCTATTGAACTTTGGAAACTCTTCAACCTTTTCCTCTTCTTCCTCCGATGATGAAAGCCGAGTGGCTACTAGAGGCCTGTAGAACCAACCAATTTGCCGCCTCCGAATCTGACGCAAAGTCCTCTTAAGGATCAGGAAGCTTCTAGACACTTTTAAAAGGTGACTTGAGTGAAATTGCATATTGGGTTTTCCAAATATGACTTGGAATCCGACTTGATTACTGTTTTTCTGATCAATCAAAAACCCAATACTTGGCAGTAATGGAAAGTCTCTTCATCCTTCCAAAATTTGATCTTTTTTCTTCTCAAAAATCTAAGTTTTTTCCATTGAATAGTTTTTATTAACTTCTTCCTACTGAAAATCCAACCTGTTATAAGCAAAACTGGGAATTGGGCATCCTTCAATAGCTCTGAAAACTCATTTTTCTGGTTTAATCTCGAAGTCCCAGATGAAAATTCATATCCTTCTGCCTCCATATCAATCTCAGCCTGATTTATCACCTTTATGTCCTCCAAGGATTGATGATTGCATATAAAATGAATATTTCCGTCCTTTATGACAAAGGAGCCTCTGCTTTCCTCAGCCTCAGTTTCTGCTAGTGCTGCAGAAACAAAGGATTCCCCTGGGATTGTAGACCAGATGCTTCTGTGGGGTTCTGAAATGTGGAAAATGGAGAGACACCCACCATTGTCAGGGATCCAATGGAGCTGGAAATCCTCACCAATTTGGAAAATTTTGTGTTGGGGTAGAATTTGGGGACTGGGAAAAAGGTTTCCATGGGTGACAGGAAGGGGTTTAGGGGAGGAAGGAAAGGGATTATTGAGGTGTTTATGGTGTTTCTTAGAGAGTTTGAAGGATGACATACTTTGGGGTATTTGAAATTTGGATTTGAAGAAAGGTGGGCTCTCTATTGAATCTTTATTTTAACATAGATTCAACTTCTGGTTCTTAAATATAGTTAGATCCACCAGGACTCAGAAAAATGTTTCCATAGAAGACAGGAAGGGGTATAGGGGAGGAAGGAAAGGAATTTTTGAGTTGTCTGTGGTGCTTCTAGGTGAAGTTTGAAGGATGGAATAATTTGGAGAATTTGGAATTTGGATTTCAAGAAAGGGTCTCTATTTGAATCTTAATTTAATTTTCAAGAAAGATTCAAGATCTGGTTCCTATATATTTAGTTTGATCCTCAAAAGACTGCACTGGGAATGAATGGGAAAGGGACTGTGGAATCAATCAGAATTTTCTCATTTGGCTAAAGCTGTGGTCCATGTGGGGGTAAGTCCGCTGTGGGGTTGTTTTTTCCGCTGTGGGGTTGTTTTCTTTGACTGTCATACATATTAGTCAGGTGTACATGGATTGGATTCGTGCAGATTGGGCTAAATCCGTCACCAATCCATTATAAACGGATTGATGGATTTGAAATCCGTCATTAATCCATAGCTGTTAAAAACCGATCCAATCCGATCCGTAGAGGACCGAATCAGATCGGATTATTCCGTTCAATCTAATGTTAAAAGAAAATTATCAAACATGTAAAAAATTCATATTTGACCCCTTAAATTCTTTTTTTCTTATTTTATATTTAGACATCTTAACTTATATATAGACCCCTTAATTTTTATTTTTTTTCAATATTTAATGTCAATGAATCAGATTCGATTGAATCCGCAGATTGAGTGTAAAATCCGTCACCGATGCGTTGCTAACAGATTACAAGATTTTCAACTCGTCACCAATTTGTTTACCTTCAGATTAGTTAAAAATCTGCGGATTGGATTGAATTGGATTGGTTTTACGGATCGACTAATTTTTCGTGCACCCTAGATATTAGAGTGGGTGGTGGGCCTTTACAGTGGGCTGTCAATGGACCTGATCTACATAGGGCACAGTTAAGCCCCTGTAAAGACTACAGGGCCAGAAACTGGATTTGGGTCGGACACAGACCTTAGAGCTTAGTTCACCTGACAAGGTTATCTAAAGTCCGCGTCTGGTGACCAAACACTGAAGTTTATTTTGGATTCAGGCCTAACATTGTCGTTGTAGTCGTCATCTTTACCATCATCATCACCTCCATTATCTTCTTTAAGATTAATTACAAAAAGCTTTCACGGGGAGAATTCCAAATGCACAAGGACGGTCATGGTTTGACATCACTGTTAGAGATCCTTAATACTCACCATTCAAGTAAGAAATACATTCAAACAAATAGGTCGTCTTTTGGATGAGGTGGATAAATCAAATGGAAAACATTGTTTATAATCCCACAGTATGCTAGGAGACTATGGGGCATACATTTGCTAGGTAGGTCATATTTTTTTAGATTTTTGAAGGCAAGCTAGATGTATCAAAGGGGCTGTGTGCTGTACAAAGATTAATCCTGGAGACATGGTTAGCATCCAAAGGGGCTGTTTATCCATTGGGCCTGTATTAGAGTCCCAATAATTTGAATATATCTAGTTCGAATTGGGCCAGCGAGTTGGACTCCTAATGTTAGGCCCAGAGATCAATTCCTTGTCTGATATTGTGAAATTGAATTGAGGTGCCTCTTGTACTTATCCATCAATGGTTTGCCCCATAGAGCCCAAGCCCCTACAATTTTGTGCAAGAAGAATTACCTTTCCCCACTTTAGCCAAAAAAAGAAAAGAAATATCTACAACTGGTGTGACCACCCAAATCAATGAAGTGGGGGGTCCCCAACTACAACCCAAGGGATGCCTTGTCTGTAATACCCTTTTTTCTTCATTGAGACACTCTCTAACCTAAAATCCTTCTTCAGATCTTGCTTGTTTGTGTTTCATTTTGCATGCACCTAGAGAAGATGGAGTCCTTCATAAATTATAATGCATCTAGACATGTATTTGGGAAACTTGGTTTCTCAAATTTTTCATGCATCTGGTCTTGTTCGGTATATAACCTGCAGTAGTGTGTACCTAGCCCTATATTGAGGCACCATTCATCCCGTGCCTTCTGACTTTTTCGTAGAAGAGAAAAACAAAACAAAAGTGCAAGACGACTGGTCGACTAACGTGCAAGATAGAGTTGGATCACTGATACATCCCGTGCCTTTTGTTGAAACATCTGCAAGACGACTAGTCGACTAACGTGCAAGATATAGTTACGTGGACAAGGGACAACTTGCAAGATATCTTGAAGCTTAATATCATTTGCATTAGATATTCCTAGCACTCGAATTGAAGTTAATAAGTTTTCTCTTTGTAATTATTCTTGTGAATAACTCTAATAGGAGTCCGGATCACCTATCACATTTGTTATACATTTACTGTGAGTGAACCAATAACACTCCGACATGTCATCCAATAATTTAGGTGATTCTCTTTTGTCTGAATTAAATTATGTAAACTTCAAAATCACCTAAATTCTTGGATGACATGTCAGAGTGTTATTGGTTCACTTACAATGAAGGTATAACAAATGCGATAGGTGATTCGGACTCCTCTAATGGAGGTTAATGGTCAAAATTAGTGTCATATTAGTTTCCTACTAATCGTATAAGGTTGATATTTTTTATTTTTTGCTAAGTTGGATCACTGCTACATGAATGTGAAACCAGTGGCGGACCCAGGAAATTCGACTTAGGGGTTCAATATTGGGAGAAGGGGCAAATGTGTGTATATATAAATATGGGGAATGTTCATGTGCATCTATCCCTCACCATAGGGTGAGGGGCACTTTCCCTTTTTACACATGAAGACAAGGGAGTGTACCTCACCCTATGTACTTGAAAACTCACTTTTGTACTTGAAAATCCCCATTTATGGAAGTGTCCCTCACCCTATGGTGAGGGATAGATGCACATGAACATTCCCCTATAAATATATATATATATATATATGAGAGATGGTTCTATGAGAGCATCTCTCACTTTACTATGAGAGATAAAGTAGGGGCCCTCACATTTAAGTTGTTGGCATTGGATATGGATATGATGGCCCCCACCTTATCTCTCACAGTAAAGTGAGAGGTGGTCTCATAGGAGCATCTATATATATATATATTTAGATTGATAGATAGATAGAGGTCAGCTCTCATAAGTTCAAGTTTATGATAAGGTAAGTTCAAGTGTGTGGTGGGGCCCACCTGGGGACCCACATGGGGATAGGGGTGGGGGGGGATTTCAAGGACTCCCTGGAATATTCCTCTCTGCAAAAAAATCAGCCCCAACCATGATTTCTATCATCTTCATATGAGCCCAAAAGTTTAATGGTCAATAGTCCATTCGAATCGATACATAGTCGATCCAACGGTCAAGTAAATTCAGATCTGACCGAAAAGTTGATGGACATGTGCAATTTAGAAGGGTCATGTGTTTAATCCATTTGGATTGACCAAAGGTTGGCCCCACAAGTAGGAGCTTACGATATTTTATCATAAACTTAAGCTTAAGAGAGTCTTGTTCATATATATCTAACACGCACCCACCCCAACTCCCAAGCCCAGCCACTACCGCCCCCTCCGGCAACACCACCAGAGGGGGAGAGGGAGAGTTATGAAGAGAGAGGGTGGTGGGCAAGTAGAGGGAGAGGGAGAGGGCGGCAGGAGGGAGACTGAGGGGGGGGGGGGGGGGAGTGAACTGAGAAAATGAGAGTTGAGGGGTTTTGGTATTTTTGGAGCAATAGGGTGTGTAGAGAGATATTTTGAAAAAAAATTCACTTATTTGGAGTGTGTAGAGAGAAGGGTTGTGCTCAGAGAAGCTTGAGTTGTGGCATTAGCAGCTCTCTATTAATTTGCAGGGAGCTCTTAGTAATTTTAAACTTTTGTCAGGTATAAAGCCTCCAATCTCTTGTACTTGGGTCCGGCCCCACGTGAAACTAACCCACTAGCCTAGGAATTGATCTCTTACTAGCTACCTGAGGTGTGACTGAGGCCCCACCCCCCACCCCCCACACTACAGGAAAATGTAGTTTTAGCGTCGAAGTTATACCGTCGGCCACTTAAATTGGACGCTGTAAGACGACATTACCGCTAAAAATCATATAAGTGCACTGGTGCCCCTGTCGATCCCTCTCTCGCTCGCTCCCTCATCGTTCCCTCACTCGCTCTCTCCCTCTCTGCGCTCACGCATCGCTCTCAGAGCTCGACGCCGAAACCCTCTCTTCCTCATCGATCCCTCTCTCGCTTTCTCCCTCATCGATCCCTTTCTCGCTCGCTCCCTGCTCACAGCATCCCTCTCTGCTCTCTCCCTGCTCACACATCGCTCTCTCTGCTCGACGCTGAAATAGATCCCTCTCTTCCTCATCGATCCCTCTCTCGCTCGCTCCCTGCTCACACATCGCTCTCTCTGCTCGACCCTCTCTTCCTCATCGATCTTCCAAGGTACCTTTTTCCATTGCTTTTACATGCGATTTTCTAGGGTTTGGATCTCTCGTCTCGATCTTCTTCGCGTCTTCATGTCTTTCGTTTTTAGGGTTTTATCTATTGTTATTGTTATTGATTTTACATGAAGCTGTTCGGATTCCACCTGAGCTTTCAGTACTTGTAATTGGTGGTTTTCGTTCCATGTGATTTTCAGTACTTCTTCTGCTCTCTTTATCTTAAACAAAGAGCAAGTGGAGTTGCTTCTGATCCAATCTAATTAGTAGCAAGGATGAGTATACAAATCGACACCTTTGGACGAATTCGACTACAGAAACCCTAGCAATGGCAGAAAACGCAGAAAGCCAGCAGAGAAGCCAATCTTCTTCTTCTTCTTCAAAACCCTCGTTTTGCACAAGTTCTTCAATTCGCCCCTTCCAGAGCGCCGTAGACGAAGCCTTCTGGCGGAGATTGTCCTCCCTCAAGCTCGATACATTAGGTCTCGATCAGTCTCCCGTTGAAATCACTGGCAAGTTCCTCTTTTTTTTCTAGTTTGTTCTATCTTTTTTTTTTTTTTTGGATCGATCTGCCTGCTGATTTGAATTCTCCTGCTCAAGAAACTGAAATTCTGTGTTTTTGTTCTCTTTTTCTTACTTGATCTATTGATTGCTGCGGATTCTGCGTTCCTCAGATTTATCAGCTTTGGTGCATTAACTCAAGACCTGATTTTTATCTGAACCCAGAAACTGAAAATTTGCTTTCTAGAAGGAGACGTGGTTAGTCAATCAAAATAGGAGTTTTGAGCTTAATACTAAGTGTATTCCTCCTCGGATTTGACTGTTCGGATAGGATTGGACGATTGGTTTTGAGTATTTGGTTGTCCTTGTTCATTCGTTGTGGTTTTGAGGTGCATCTTATTGGATTTTGGCCTTTACCTGTTCAGTTTATACAGCGCTTCTGTTCCAGCCAGTCTTGTTGCTCAAGGTCTGAGTTTTGAATGACCTGTTTGGCTATAGCTTAACACATGCAGAATTTAGAATTTAAGAGGGAAAAATCATTGCTTTACAATTTTTTTGTGGCATTTTCCAATAGTAGTTTCATCTCTTGCTTATGGAAGTAATTTTATCTTCCAAATGTCATTTGTGCTACTAGTAATAGCATGGGACCAAAAAAGATTGATTAGATAGTAATAAATATACACAGAATTCAAGCATCAAATCCTTCCTAAGGTCTACATGGTAATGTCTTGGGTTGCAGACTCTCTGTTTTTCATATAAATGGATATTCTTTCATTCTTTCTTTTGTGATAGTGGATATTCTTCTCTTAGCAGGATCTTTACCCAGCATACACTTAATGTAGTATTCCTCACACATTACCCATAAAAAAACTTATTATTCGCACAATCGAAAGGGTTGTCTGCTATGCGTTCTGATGTACATGCTTCTTTTAGATTCACTATCCTTAACATTTATTAGTACCATAAATGCATGCTTTGCCGAACTTGATTGTCCTCTAACATAGTAACATATGAACTTGACTTTATCTCCAGGTTTTTATGCTCCTTGTTCACATCCACAAGTTTCAAAACATTTGACACTTCTTTCTGAATCATTGCCACCTGATCCTTCTGAACAATCACCATCACTTGGCATGAGTCATGGCAATAGGAATAAATGTCCTGTTCCAGGTATACTGTACAACACAAACACGCTGGAGAGCTTGCATTGTGTGAGATGCCAGCTGTTGGCATTGTGAACATGAGTGGCGCTAGGATCTTGCAGTTGTCACAAAATGGTTGGCGGGGATGTGTCCGGTATGGTAATCTTGGATCTTCTATTATATGATATCTTGGAAATGGAAAATGTTCATTTACTGCTTATGTTCGTATGATAGCGACACTTTGTGTATACGGTAATGGCATTGCTAACATGCTTTGTTTCTGTGCATTTAGTCTGCTGTGTTTGTCGGGAACAGGTTAGTTATTGCACATATTGATGCTTAAAGGATGATACTACACTAAATATATATTTAATTTCATTGTAGTATCATTTCACGTGAAAGGGAAATTGTTATGTATTTGGTTTACTGCCTTGCTACTTCCATTGGAACTTTGAGAATTGTCAGATAATATTTGGTAAGGTTTGCAAATGATGACCCGATGAGACTAATGCAATCCCCTTGTGGATAGGAATCTTCTTTTCCACAGGGCCAATTTTGTTTTCCACCTTTTGTACCACAGGATCCAACATAACTGAAGACCAACATTTGCACCTAACAGACCTTTCGAAAAAACATTTGCACCTAACAGAAACACTATGTATTCAATTGGATGGCTATCTGCTTTGCAGCTTACACTCTGCACCAACTCCATAATATTTTCACCAATCCATTATTACCAATATTAATTTCCGAGGTGAACAAGTTTTGGAACATTTTCATGTTCTCTCAACATTTACACATTGGATGACTTTTTTGTATTTTATTTTTCTCCATAAACATCAATAGAAATGCTGTTGATGGCAATTTTCTCCATCAGACCTAAGGCATGGGCTGGTCTCATTTTATGGTTTATATTGGCACCTGTTTGATTTTTTTTGTGATTTATTGGTTATGAATTCAAAGAGGCATCAATGTTCTTATACAGGTCTCCGCATTTTGGCAGCAATGGTCGTGTAGTAGACTGTGAATGAACCTCGCTACAAAAGTTGAAGACTTGAGGAAAACAGGGGGTTGAGAAGTTTTATTCTCTATGCTATTTGGTTGGAAATGGCAAACAGCAAATATGAGTATGTGAAGTCGTTTGAAAGCAATGACAAACTCATGCCTTCAACTTGGATTGTTGTTAGAATTGATGGTCGCGGGTTCAAAAAGTAAGATTGCTATTCTTTATATAAATTTAGTTTTGATGAGTCACTGATATTTTTGTTGGATGCGTATTATTACATCTTTTAGAGATGGATGGACTGTATGAATGTGCAGTCATGACACACATCTTCCTCAATTTAGCCTAAAATCCAGGATATAAATTTAACCCGCTTCAAGTTGGGTTTGGAAAGTAGAGATGTCAATGGGGTGGGGCGGAGCGGGTCCTGGTTAGGGTTAATTGAATCCATACCTGATGTAGGTCTGAATGGGTCTAGCCCATACCAGCGAGGACCTAAATTTAGACCCAAATCTGAGCCCATGCCAACTCAAAGCAGGCTAAAAAAGGTACAAGTCTTGTTTCCAGTGCACCTAGGCTGCGAGTTGTGATTTTATTTTCATCTTTCTTTTTTTTTTTTACTGATGGCCAATTTCATGTGTCAAATGATGTCCAGATGACTTGAAACTCATCTTTTTTTTTTTTTTTTTTACTGGTGGCCAATTTCATGTGTCAAATGATGTCCAGATGACTTGAAACTGGATCCATTCGATAGCTTATTCAATTAGCTTTCCATTTAGCCAAAGTCTGTACAATTTTGCCTCATAATAAGAAAGTTCTGGCCAATTTACTTGTAGGATGTTTAAATGGTTAGGATTAAGCTTTCTCTTTTCAGAAGTTTAGGTTGATTAGGTTCCTTCTTTTACTTGTAAAAGTAATGTAAATGCTATTAGAAAGGGAAGATTCGAATTATATATCCTTTTCTTTGGGATTTGTTGTGGCAACTAGGGAGTTTCATTGACTCTTATTGTGCAAGGTCAAAGCCTTTGCACCATTCAGTTGTGCTCTTATGCCTTTTGTACCACGTTGCATGTACTTGGCTGTTGACTAGGTGATTGTAGTTTTACACTTCGGGCAACCAAACAGATCAAACAAATCGGGTGAGTTTCAACCCCAAAACTGTTCATTATCTAGATAAAACTATGGAGGGGTATGGTGTCAGCACATATATTTTTTGTGTTGGTTCGATTGGGTCACGTCATGCAGAAAACAACTATAATTCAAACAACAGGTTGCACATTTATATATTGAAGGAAACACTTATTCAAATATATTTGCTGGACATTTTTTTCTGAGGAAAGCAAGAACATATTTCACCTTTAGTTGGACAGCAAACAGATAACATATCCAGTAAAAATGTCATGCACAGGTTCCTTTGTGAAGAGAAGCTAGAAATAATGTTCCCATTAAAGCTTTGATGCAGGAATCATGTGGTCTAATTTACAGTGTAACTTTTTTTAGTCTTTTAGTTTAGAAAGAAAAAGTACATGCAGTCCCACATATTGGTAGGACCAGGAGTACTACAGCCTTATAGAGTGTTTGGAGTGTGGACTAAGATAAAGATTGGGTCATTTTGGCACTAAGCTTATAAATATTTGAGGATGAAAAATGTTGTAGAAGTTCAGTTATTAAAGAGATGGTGGGGACTGGGGAGTGAAATAAACTGGTGGATCAACTACCATTTTCCCTTTTAAAGTTGTGCTCTACTGTTGTGCAGAGGAAGGAGGAGTGTAGGACTCTAGGGCACTATTTATGGCAAAGGTGCCTTACCAAGGATTGCACAGTAGTAAATACAACACTGAATATGGAAGCAATTGTAGATGTGAATTATTTAAACTTACTGCTTTCTATGGTTTGATCTATTATGCAGGTACTTGGGAATGGTTTTACAATTATACTTCTAAATCTTGGGCAGCGGCAACATGGTGAAATCAGGTAGATGCTTTGGTGATTTTAAGATTTTTCCATTTTGTACCAGAAAGATCCTTTATTTTATTATATTTTTTTGCCACCCATCATATCCAAAGAACCTATAATAGTTCACTTGTTCTGTATGACTCTTCTTGGTTTTGTTTCATTTTGTTGTTCCAATTAATAGACCATCGCTGGCCCCTCGTCACCCATTTCGTCGGCTGCAAGCCCTGCGGCAAGTTTGGGGACTACTCCGTGGAGAGGTGCCTGAAGCAGATGGACCGGGCCTTCAACTTTGGAGACAACCAGATTCTGCAGATTTATGGCTTCACCCACAAGTCACTCGCCAGCAGAAGGGTCAAGAGGATTCGTAACGACACCAGCAATCCTCTAAACGTCAAGGACGAGCTGGGTCTGCTTCATCCTTCTCTCAAAGCTATCAAGCTCAGCAGCAGCAGCAGCAGTGACAATTAGCTCCTGCTGATTTTTTTCTTGTTCCCTTTCTGGTTCTGGTTCTGGTTCTGTTTCTAAACCTGCTCTCCCACTGTTGCTTCTCTCTATTTAGATGCATACCTTACCTGCATACATAATATAAATCTATATGAGATGGATGCTATTTTGTATGTGTTGTTGTACTCTTCTTAGTGGCATTTGGATCTATCTTTGGTTGTTGTTAATCTGATTTGAACGAATGCTTCTTTATTCATTTCTACCAGTTTATTTGTTTTTTCCCCACTTTTGGCATGAATTTTATAGTTCAGCAGTGTTTTTTTTTTTTTGTTTCCCTCAAATGGAAACATAGCTCCTTCCTTTTATCCCTGCAATCAAATTATGTTTCCTTGAGAATCTTTATGCATATAGGGATTCTTGTTTCTGTAATCTAGCAATAGGGGAACAATGCTTGCTTAGTTGATCCTTTACTCTTGCTTGAATCCTGAGCAACAAGATATTCTGTATTAAAATTCAACCATTACCTGACCTTTGATGACTAAACTCTTATAGTGTCAATGATTAATGCATTAGGAGGATTTCTTACAAGATCTTATGTCCGTTGGCTTCAAGTTCAATAACTTTGAGTTGCTTGCAATCACTTTGCATTAACAAATCGTTTATTCATAAGAGCATTAATAGGTACAAGGGTGGTGTAAATGGCGGAAAAAGCTTTTTTTTTTTGGTTGGTTGGGTGTATTTGTGTATTTGGTAGATATTTTTGTGCTTTATGCGGGCTAATATTTGAAAAAAAAAAAAAAATGCTGCTTTTAGCGGCGGCCATATGATCGCCGCTAAAAGCAGTATTTTTTTAAAAAAATATATCTTTTAGCGGCGGCCAGGTTTTTAGCGGCGGCCATTTTGGCTTTTACCGGTGGCCGCTGGCCCCCGCTATTATTTTTTTATCTTTTACCGGCGGCCATTGACAGCCACTGGCCGCCGGTAAAACCTATTTTTAGCGGCAATTAACGAACGCCGTTGCAACTTTTACCCACCCGATCTGTACCGTCGCCAAGTGGGGGCCATTATGACTGCCGCTATGGGTTTTACCGGCGGCCGAAACCACTTTTACCGGCGGCCTCCGGCCCCCGCTAAAAGCCGTTTTTCTTGTACCACCCTGTAATAAGTCCAGCCGCAAGGGACTATAGGCCTTAGACGAAAATCTTGTGGGCTGTACCTTCAATTTCTATCATACTAAGGACCTTTGGCTAATTTTTTCTAATATTATTTTCATCATGTGCTCACTTGCACAGTGGGACTTGCTCAAATTGGAATGGAACTTGAGGATATATCATTGTCGGGGATGAGATTTATTTTAAATGGTTTGTATTATCCTTATGTGGTCCCTATGGAGAAGTTCTGAAGACTAGTTACATGATTCCCATTTAATAGTTGCGACAAAAGAACCGGACTTTGTTTACTGTTCGACCGCTAAATCATGCAATTTCTTTAAATGCTGGTGGCTAAAAACAAAAAACCTTGCAAGAACTAGTAAAAGCCATTTGGGATCGGTTAAAAGTGGTAAAAATCGTTCAAAATTAGCATAGATTCATCACACATACAGCTGTTAACCTGTGAAGCCCTTAAATTAAATGTGATTATGATCAATGATCCTCTATAAATCCATATATCTGTTTTTTTCTTTTTTTGGAAAGGGGAGCACTCACATCCACCCTCACCCACTCATCCAAGTCCCTCACCATTGGGGGTACAGGGAAAAATTGATCCCTGATCGTTTCTTGGGGAGAGAGCTACCTAACTGTCTATCCACACACTCCAGACAAGGGGAATTTCTATCAGAAATGCTCTCAACCAAACAAGCTCTTCATCTCTTTGAAAGAATAAAACAAACTTTGACTAAGCAACCTGAGTCAACCTTACTCAGCTAGAATATTATGTGGGCAGGGAATTTGTTGGGTTGTCTTCAAGTACTTTCAAGTCTCAATTTGGTTCAAAAATGGCCTCTTACCCCAGTGGTGACATGCGGTAGTTCTTACTTGCCTGAACCTAAGGTTCGAATCTAGGCAATAACCTTCCCTCATTCAAGGACTCACTTATCTCACCCGAGGTATAGTACTTCCTTCACCAAAGGGCTGGCCCCACACTAGGCACCAAAAGAAGAAAAAAGAAATATGTAGGGAATGTTTTGAAATTTGGGATTTTATTGGGATAGTATCAAGATGATGTCATGGAAAATAAAATAATTATAAATACAAAAAAAAAACTAAATAAAAGCAAAATAGATATAAAATTATGTTACAAATAATTTTGATAGAGTTTCCCCAATACTTTCCCACTTTTATTTTGGATTTTCATGATTCTCGTGGGATGTTTTCAATTTTAGTGGTGTTGAGAACCTAGCTTCCCAGATAAGTATTGCAATACTATCAAGATATTTGTATACGCAACTGAGGCCCAATGAGCTACCCCCAAAACATTGCTTATGCAACAAGCACTGGGACCTCATTTTAAACATCGGCATGTTGGCATTAATATGCGTGCTGATCATGGTAGTCCATTCCGTTTTATTCTAGTCATTCGGCCTAAACGGAATGGGGGTAAAAGAAATTCGGTCCATTTTGATTTGTAGCACAATTTTCACTATTTATTTTTATTTATTTCTCAATATTCATATCAAGAAACATGCGTACTTTTATATTTTATTTTTATTTTTTCAATTTTTTATATATATGTAAATATATTTTTAATTTTTATTATTCCGAAAAGTTTTACCGAAATTCTAAAATACCGAAATATTTCATCTTAGAGCATAGTTGTCAATTCTGTTTCGGTCATCGCTGATATAGGCCAATATGGGCTATTTTTTTCGTTTAAAATAAATCATATACTGATATGATCAATGCACTAATCTGTGCCACCAATACAGCCCAGATGTATTGGTTTTTTTTACTACTAGATATAGGTTGAGAGAAGGACATAGCCGTAGCTAGGGGTGCCAATTGGGTTTGGCCAAAAGCGAACCCACATGCATGCGCTAACCTGACCAGAAGTGAGTATGGGTTCGCCTTGTTTGAAGTTGGGTCTGGCCTGGCCTTTAATCTGAAACCTGCATGCAAATTTAGGTAGACTTTGGGTTGGGCAATCAGGATACTACAAGCAGAGTATCAACATTTCCTTAGTTATACGTCGTTAGAAAAGCAAATCAAACCCCGGAGTTTGGTCGCCCTATCCAAATCAACCTGACTCAGACAGAGTAGCTCCTAGTGAGGGAATTTATAATTCAGGCCTGGTTTTGTTTGAGCACTATGTTAAGGGTATTTTTTTTTGCTGGGTTTAGGTTTGGATTTGGATCAAGCCATATCATGGTCACAAATATCACTCTTTCGCAAATTATCGTATTGGGAAGTGTTGGAATATTTTAAGAACTTGTATTTTTTTATGGATAGTATATGGTAGGTCAAAGAGGACATGGTTAAAACTGAGTTATGATAGATTTGAAAAAGTGCAACCTATTTGAAAATCTGGCTTGGGATAGATTGAAATTGGAGAAGCAAAATTAATGTAGCTAACCCAACATAGTTAGAACAAGACTTTTTTTTTTTTGCTAACCCAACATAGTTAAAACAAGACTTCTTTTTTTTTTTTTTTGCCTTACCTGTGAGAGAATGTTAAAC
Source organism: Camphora micrantha (assembly GCA_003546025.1). Lineage (NCBI taxonomy): Eukaryota > Viridiplantae > Streptophyta > Magnoliopsida > Laurales > Lauraceae > Camphora > Camphora micrantha. Next base: position 16,341,041 of record QPKB01000002.1, read on the forward strand.
TATCTGGCATAATCAATCAGGGGTCCTCCATCCTAACACGCTTCTTCTGACATTCCTCCATGCCGACTAAGTATGCCTCAACCCCGTCCTCCACCCAAGTACGCTCGGGGTAGTACTCTTGCATTTCCAGGTTTCGATCCCTGGCACTTTGGGTGAGAAGTGATGCTTCTTACTCCATTGAGACAAGGCTTTGGCGATCATATTATGATACAAAAAATTTTTTGGAAGATAAATTCATTCAAAAATAATAAAAATGCTGAAAAAAGTCCAAATAAATACAAAACACTATTACTAATATTATCATAGGATGTTCCAAAGTTTTTCCCATTTTTATTTCTACCGGTTGGCATTGGTTTGCATCAATAAGTGACCCAACCTCCCTAATTGCACCCCATTAATGCGAAGTACAAATCTTTTTTTTTTTTTTTTTATTGGCCAGATTGGATGTAGGAATAGTAGGTGGGACAAGACTTTATCTCTAATGGAATACATTTTTTTAATGGTGATAAAATATATTTTTCATTGTTTTGATCTAGTTTAGGGCCTGATTGTTTGCATTAGAATACATAGAAATTTAATATATAGAAATTCATTGTCGAATGAGGTCCATTGAAAGATTATTGAAGTGGTTAGATGTGAAGGTGTAAATGATATGAAGTGAGGGGTGAAGCATACAAGGTAGCAGTATAAATGAGACCTTGCTTAACAGGGATTTTGATCTACTTTAGGGCATGTTTGTTTACATCATAATACACTAGAAAAACATGGCACGGGCAGTATAATTATAATTTTAAAATTTATAAAAATAAAACTTTATGATCAATTTCTTTAAAGTTTAATGCAAAAGGTTATAGTCTTGAACAGTTGCTTATACAATACTTGAACAGTTGGAATTAAAATTTTGTATTCTTTAGAAGTCATACAAAACTAAAAGTAGGCAAGAAACTTAATACTATGACCTGTCTCAGATGTCCTCGGGATTGGCGCCTTCTTAACTAAGGAGGTGTTTAATTCTTTTTCCACCTTTTTAGTTGTGAAAACTTTCATGAGATAAATAACTTATTTACACACTAATTTCACACCTCATTTATGTTGTGATGGGTGAATGAGCCTAAACAAGCATATTTATGTACCTTTTACATATATAAATGAGTGCAAACAAACAACCCCTGAATGAAAATTGAATCAATAAAAGATAGTAATTCATTACCTAACCATCACCCCAGTAATTCAAATCCTAAAAAAGCCAGGCTCTCAACTATATTGCTTTCTTATATCCTTCACTCTTCATCTCATATACTTCACCCTCACCTCTTTAAAAATCTATTAGCAAAGCTAATTTGACGATGAATTCCAACTCCCACGTATTCTATGTAAACAAACAGTTCCCACGAGAAAATAAACTAATGATATGCTGTATATTTTCATGTAGTAGAAAAACATTATCCTGCCTATAATTACATTAGATATTTATTATACTTAATTCTTATATAAAAACTTGGAACTTTATGAAATAATTAAGCTTAAACTCTAATTAAACAGTTTTATGAATAAAAATAATGAAATGATGGAAGATTTGTTCATTCTTTTGATGAAAATATCCAAATTGATGATATCATCAAGTTGGTTGATAATATCAACTTCCTGCAACTTTCTTTTTCTTCTTCGATGGTTGACCCACACTTTAATTGATTTTCTTTATTGGGTTGTTGTCATCGGATCAGCTGTTTTGGGGTTTGTTACATTTTGTGTCAATTTCATCGAGTTTGTTTAGTATTCCTTTTTCCCTTTCTTGAAATTTGTTATGTTATAGGATGTGACAGAATCTTATTTTGGATATAGATGTTGAAATGCAGGTATTATCATGTTAGAGGATGTGATAGAGTCTTGTTTCGATATAGATGGTGTTTAGATGTTATTTTTGGCTAATACATATTGATGTTTTCCATAAGAGGACTTGGTTGTCTCTCTCATGATGCTTTCCAGAGACATTTGAAAGAAAGACTTGAAAAAAAAAAAAAAAAACATTTGAGGAATTTGAAGAAGATAAGGAGAATGAGATTAAATATGAAGAAGAGTGGGAAGAAGAATAAAAGATAGGATTTTATCCAAAAGGGAGGAATAGATAGTTGTGTAGAACATGCAAAATGGTTTTCTTCTATCTTATCAGATGGGTGGGCATGGAATAAGCCACTTGAAGATCAAAACATAAAACAATGGAAGAAGAAGAAAAGTCGCGGGAGAATGACATTATCGTCGACCAAGTTGACGATATCATCAATTGGAGTATTTTTTTTCAAAAAATGTATGACCAACTCTACTGTCATTTCATTGTTTTTCAACGTAAAACCCTTTAATAAGAGTTGAAGCTTAATTATTTCGTAAAGATTTCTAAAAGATTTATATGGGAAATGGATATAATAACTTTTCAAAAGCTTTAAGTAAAAGGTTTTATTAGTATGAGTCCGAATTTAACATGACCCATCTGAATCTAACTTGTTTTATCCTTGGTTTATAGTGGACTTTAATGTCAGTCAAAATTATGCAGGCCCCATATAAAGTGAATACCAAAATTGATTGGTCTAAAATTGAATGGCCAAAATTACTGGCTTTCCTATATAATAACTTATAATCACTAAGGGTGCATTTGTGTAGGAGCCCTGGAAGAGGAAAGTAAGGCAAAGACAAGGCCCCGGAAAAATCAGATCCATTGAACTTGTGAACAAAATAATAATCCGCAAGTACATGGCCGCCTTTTTGAGATAGTTGCAAATACGAGTCGAATCCACAGGGAACAAATTAAGAAAGACTTCTAATTAAAGAAAACTGATGTTAAGATGATGTACTTTAAAATTGTGTAAGAGTATAAAATTAGAAATAAAAGCAAGTAAATAACAAGATAAACTACCAATCTACTGATATTGATCAAGGCATAGGAATCCACTAAGTAACCAAAATCCTTTTTAATCAAGATAACTAAAATTGTTCAATTTTTTTGCTTCAGATTAGGACCAAATCAGTTCGTCAAGATATGGATGATTTAGCTTTAGAAATCAAATTTCTCTCTTTTTGAGAGATCTCTTTATTAGTCTAATAAAAATATGCAAAAAGCCAAGACCTCTTTTCCTTCATAAAATTATTAAAATTATTTAAGCATCACTCATCAAACATAAGCATAACCCATCAAACAAAATACGGTCCTAAGCATGGCCTATCAAACGTAAGCATGCATGATCAAAAACATATTTTAATATTGAGAACTATCCATGGAAGGCACCTATTGGTATGAAGACAAGTCTATCAATCAGTAAATCACTAACATGAACAAGAAGAAATTAAACTATCCATGGAAAGCACCTACTAGTATGAAGACAAGCCTATCAATCAGTAAATTAGTATCATGAACAAGAAGAAATTAACTCAATTAAAAAGAACACGAATACTTAGCTTCATCCCAAGCCTTAAATCACAGATTATCCCACCATTGCACAGAAGTAAAACTGATCTTACATTAATATCATATTTAGTACAATCTTCTCCTAAAACTAAGTCTTGCTTGGACAAGGCCCAAGACCACCTTTAAATATAAAAAATTGCAAGTGAAGAACTAGAACTAGAACCCTAGATCTAGAAGAGAGGAGAGAGAAGGGGTGGAACGTTCTAACCTAGCAGAGGGATGGCTTGGACGTTCCCCCTAGGGCTCTATTTATACTTTTTTTCTCTTCAGGGTCACAATTTGTCTCTATCTTGGACTCATCTAACTTGGCTTGCACTCCAAATAACTTCCCCATCTAGCGATGAATTGAAATTTGAATGGACCTCCTGCGAAACTCATCTTCTTTGTTATAGAGATCTCCCATCAATGGGTCCCATCAAAGATCTCTCATGCAATTGAGATAGAATTTCCAAAGGTATGGATTTTATGAAGATGAGAGACCCTGTGGGAGGTCCAAGGGAGAAGTGGGCCCCCTTGTTGGACGTCCAACGCCCCTCTGGATTCTTCTTTCTTTATTTGTTTTGATCTTTTTTCCAAGTTGAGCTGATTTCCTCATCATCTTGGGACTATCTCTTTGGTTTTGAATTGTCTCAAATCTATTAGAGAGAGGTGTCCAATATGAACTCTGACTCCTTCTTTATCTGGAAATCTCCTTCCTTATTTTGGAATTTAAATATTGGAGAGAGAGGAATAGGTTTCTCATCTTTGGAAACTTGAGAGAGATGTTCAATTCCAACAATTATATGAATTGTGCAGCAAAAGTGGGCCACAACCCATTACTGGGCGTGCATGGAGATCCACGTACGCCCAGTGATGGGTGGTTTCCCCAATTTTTCATTTTCTTTTTCTTCTTTTCTTTTCCCTAGACTTTATCTCTTAGTGTGGGCCCCATTTCTATGACAATTTCCTCCAAAGATATAAACAAGTAACTCAATGATAATTAATTAAATGAAATTTATGCATGCTATGCATGAAACCTACTCAATGCAATTTTGTGCCTAATGACCTTTTGCAATGGTGTCACAGTGTTCATAGATTAAAAGTCTAATTGGCGGAACCCTGGGGTGATGATTGGTCCAAAAATCCTAATCTTATAAAAGTCATCCAATTTAATGAATTTTGACTCAATTTGACCTAACTTCCACTTTTATGTTCAAATGCATGAATTTATGAAAATTTTATGCAATTAAGTGTAAATAGACCCGAATTAAATCCACAAACGTGTATGAAATGATGACTTTATAACCCAATTTTATAGACTTATCACTGCTCCAAACAAAGGTGCCAGAAAAATTGGTGCCATTTCTTTCTTTTTTTGTGGGCGACTTCTCTTGCCCAAACACAACCTAATAGTGAACAAATGATACTTACATTTCTCCGCTATTAACTGACTCCCTATTTCTCAAACCAACAAGGATTCTCATTTTTTGTCCATTTATGGACGCTTTTGTGTAGGCTCTTTTTGGCCCTATTACAAGGGAGCCCTACTTGATCCACTAAAGCCCACAAAATTAGATTTTTTAAAATTGTCCTCAAGCCTAAGGGTAGGTATGACCTGATTTTAAAAAGCCCCCCACCTCAAGAGAGTTGGGCTAGGGTGAATGAACTTTGACTCAGTTTGACCTAACTTCCACTTTTATGCTCAAATGCATGAATTTATGAGATTTTATGCAATTAAGTGTAAATCAACCCTAACTAAATCCACAAATGTGCTTGAAATGATGACTTCACGACCCAAATTTGTGGACTTGGCGCCACTTTTTTCATTTTTTATGGGCAACTTCTCTTGCACAAGCACAGCCTAATACCAAACAAATGATACTTATATTTCTTCACTATTATGACTGACTCCCTATTTCTCAAACTAACAAGGATTCTCATTTTTTGTCCATGACTGGAGGCTTTTGCGTAGGCTCATTTTGGCCCAATTACAAAGGAGCCCTGCTTGACCCACTAAAGCCCACAAAAGTAGATTTTTTTAAGTTCTCCTCAAGCCTAAGGGTAGGAATAGCCTGATTTTAAAAAGCCCGCCCCACCACCTTGAGAGAGTTGGGCTAGGGTCTTGACCCAACCCGAGCCAACCCTCCATCCATTAATATATATATATATATATATGTGTGTGCGTGTGTGTGTGTGTGTGGGGTGTGTGTGGCCCTTGTCCATGATGTATGTGTAAATATACGAAATTGATTTTTGTAATTATATCAAATAAATATGGTTATTTTTCTAATCTAATATTCCAATTCCATGAAAATAAACGGGTGTGCATTTCAATCCATACAAACAAACAAGCCCTTTGATTCAATTACTTCATATGTATATCAAATCCAATCGAACAAACGGGCACATGGGACTCATTACTTCATATGCATTCCAATATGCAAAGAAAGAGACCCAATTGACAATGAATTCCTACGTGTTCTCATTTGACAATGAGTTCTTATATATTCTTATTCCATGCAAATAAACATTCTTACCTAAATCAATTACTTTTTATGTAGTCCAATTATATGCAAATAAATAGGTTAATTTGAATCAATGACATCTAATGTATTTCAGTTTAATGCAAACAAGCAGGTTCATTTCATCGATGAATTCTTATGTATTTTGATTCCAATCAAACAAACAGGCCCTTTTATGTAAAAAAAAAAAAATGCCTTCTATAATAAATTTCTATCTACTCCAAATCCTTGCAAACAAATATGACCATTTGACAATCAATTCTCTTTTATCCAATTTTATGCTAACAAACAACACTAGCTGAATACATAATTTCCAATTTCTTAATTTCATGCTAAATTACCAACAACAAAGTGCATTATTTAAATGGTGATTTTAGAGAAAACAGCCTAGTGGTAATGAGCATCCCAACTCACTTTTAAGTTAGGGATCGACCCTGGCCACTAGCGAAACACGGTGGAACATAACGTGTGGCAGAGCATGAAGCACGGAGCACTCTGGGTAGAGATGTCAAATGGGCTATGCCGTAACGTGCCCAGCCCCGCTGTGTCGTGCGCAATCGTGTCGTGCAGGCACAGCACAGGAGAATAGGGAGTCGGTCCAGCACGGCCCGCTGGCAAGACATGACAAAGGCCATGCCCGAGTCGTGCTGGGCCGAGCCGTGCATCCGTATCTTGCCGCGCCGTCTCGTTTGGTCTTAAACTAAAACAAATATGCTTTTAAGTGGTTCATTTGGTCTTACACTAAAACATACACACTAAGAAGAGTATGGCATAAAAATTTAAGTGGTTCAGTCAAACTCGACCTACTCCATTGAGAAGAAAACCATTTGGATCTCTTTTGCTTAAGGTTTATCAATATAATTACCTTCAAAACTTATTACAAGCTTTTTGGAGAATAAAAATATAAAAAATAAAAGACTTTTATATTTACAAATTACAATGAAGAAAAAGAAAAAAAAAAAATTAGACTTGTAGTCCGCTAATGTATTCTGCTAGATCATAATCTTTAATTTCTGCCAACTCCTGCTTTCTTTTATCAGCCAAATACCAGTTTCGTAGGCAAACATAACATTCCACTATTTATTCAGCTAAATTTGTTCTTCTGTCATCCACCACGCGTCCATATGCACTAAAAGCATATTTTGATGCTACAAAAGACATTGGAGTAGTTAGTAAATCATGAGCCATGGCGGCTAACACCGGAAACCGGAAACCTATTTTCATGTGCTTTCCACCAGGCTAAAACACCGAAACTAGATGTATCTTGCATCTCTAATACACCATATTCAAGACATGAGTAAAACTCCGTCACAACTTGACTTGAGCTGGAGGCTCTGCCTAGCTAGCCCCTAGATCTGCCTAGTTTACTATAAAAGAGATCCCACCTATTTCGATCTGATTGCTGGACTTGTTGAGGGGCGGGTCATACTAATCCCTATTGTACCCATTTGGTCACAATAAATCTAAAAAACTACTTGTAATTTTATCCTTAAATTTGAAAAAGTATCTAAACCAGTGTTTTCCATATTATTATTTATTTCTTCAAGAAAATTTTGTACATTAGGTAAATTTAACTTAGGATCTAATGCAGCAGCCAAATAAAATGTCATTGGAGCATATTTTTAATATTTATTAAATTTTTCTTCCATTTTTTTTACAAATGTCCTTAAGTAAAACATGATCTCTATATTTTTTAAATTGCAAACAAATTTCAATGAGAGAATGTAGAGCTCCATTAGAGGTGGGATAATACACCCTAGAGAAAAATAACATTGTAGTATAAAAAACCATGTAATAAATCTCTTATTTGGGCACACAACTCCCAATGTGCCTTAGTCATTAACAATTCTTTGCATGAAAAACACAATATTAATATGAAATTATTTTTCCATCAATACCTTATTTAACAAATTATACATAGAATTCCATCTATATTCAACATCTGAATTTATTTTTAAACCTAATAGTTATGCCTCACAGATATTATGAAATATAATTGTCTACTTTGTGCGGAGCAAAAAATAAATTTAGCAATTTTTTTTAATTTATTCTGTTGCCACTGCAATATATTTTAAACCAACTTGTGCAATGAGATTTAAGATATGACACACACATCTATATTGGAAAATAGAATTCTCTATCAAATTTGTAAATGACATCTGCAATCTCATTAGTTTAATAGCCATTGTATTATTTGTTGCATTATTTAAAGATACAGTTATAACTTTATCCGTAATGTTATATTTTTCTAATTTTTTCAAAATAAGGGACCCTATTCTTTGGCCAGTGCGTGGCCATTCAAGTTTAGAAAAAACTAATTATTCGTTTATTAATAACCCATTTTTCATCTATGCTATGGGCAGCAATACAAAGAAAGCTATTATCACTTCTTGATTTTCACATGTGTGTAGTTATAGCTATTTTATCAAGACTGTCTGCAAAATAAATTTTAATATTTTCCTTCTCACTTTTCCAAAGTCTAATAGCATAATTTCTAGTAGTGTGTCTAGAAATCTTTCTAAATTGTAAGCAAAGGGAAGTTTAGACAAATTCTTAATTTAAAGAACTCATTTCAACAAAAATTAATGGTAATTCAGTTAAAGCAATCATTTTAACAAGTGATTGTCTACCAGTAACAACTTTAAAAGAAAAAAAAACCCCAAACTACTATAGTAGCAGTAGAAATTTGGGTCTGTGTCCCTGAGCCCCCTTCCCCCTTGAGTCCTCGCAGTATGTCCGAGTTCACATTTTTTTCCTTTACCTTATCAAATGGCCGGTACCTTCAGATGATTCGACAGCATAAATCTTACCATAGTATTTACATTTAGCCTTTGGGACCTCCTTTCCATCTTTAAGAACCTTAAGAATTCCATATGCTTGCCAAATAACAAAAGTTCTAACTCTCTTAGACGTTCTCTGGAAACTAGTAGGTTGTACTGTGACTTATTCCCTTACTTTTGCCTCTTCCATTTGGACAAAATCGTATTCTTCTCTTAAATTAACGGAAGAAGATCAATTGTGTGACAATTCTTCTAGAAGATTTTCTAGGCATATTCCAAAAATGAAATTTGAAAGCAAAAGTTATATAATAATAGCAATAGAGACTTTTGTGATAATTAATATACAAAATGGGAGAAGATAAGAGTTAATATAATATATTATAGACTATATATAAATACGAAATCTCAAATTTAAATGATATATATACTCCAAAAAATTTTAAGTCCCTTTAATCTTGTCTCTTGATGACTTGATCTTTGGCTCCCCAAAAACTTCTTAGAGAGAGTGAGAGAGTTGGATGATTTTGGTGAGAAATGAAAATATCAAGGTTGAGACTATTTATAGACTTTGAAAATTTCAAAAAGACTAAAAATATCCATATTATAACTATTTTATAGCTGTTGGGCTGGGGGCAAAATAGACTTTTTAGCCCATATAGCTGTTGGGGCCTAGGCGTGCCATGCATGCCTAGCACCTTCGTGCCTCACGGGCAGTGCCATTGATCGGGCCGGGCTGGGTCATGGAATGTTGAACGCTGCCCATTTCACATCTTTAACTCCGGAGATGACTCGGGGCTAATAAATTATGCTAGTTTAAGAATATGGTAGTTTACAATTCCCTTCAAATAATAACAAAAAAAAAAAAAAAAATTGGTGATGTGAGAAAAGAATTAGATTTTTCTTTTTCTTTCCACAATGACCCTTGAGGTGACACCGAAGGCCCTAAGGTAAAAGAAAGATTAAAAAAAAAAAAAAAAAAAAGCAGGAAAAAAAAGGAAAAAAGAAAAAAAAGAAAATCTCCACTTGTGTTTCAAAACGAAATTAAGCTGCAGGCAAAAGCCAAACCCATCCGCCATCCATAGCACAAACTAAATACAATCTTCTCCCATTTTCAACGAGAGAGAAGAGAGCTTGAGAGCAAGTGATTGATCGGCAACAATGGCTTTTACTATGAGGGCTGTTAAGGTTCCACCCAACTCAGTGAATCTGGAGGAAGCGAGGACTCGGACCTTCCAATTCTTCAAAGCAGCCTGCAGATCGATCCCAACAGTCATAGACATCTATAACCTCCACGACGTAGCCACAGTCTCCCAGCTCCGCTCCACTATCGCCTCCGAAATCCGCAAGAACGCCCACATCAACAACCCTAAGGCATGCATCTATCCCTCTCTTTTCCCCTCTTTCGCTTCATGGGTGTTTGATTTTCTTGGTAGATTGGTCGATTTTGGTGATGGGTTTGTGCTTTTGTTAGATAATTTGGATTCTGTTGTCGTTAACTCTCCTCTTTTGGTCATTTTGCTTGGTGGGTCTTTGATTTTCTTGGTGATTTGATTGATTCTGCTGATTGGTTTTTGGTATCATGTGCTATTTCTCATTCTGGTGTCACCAAAATCTCTTCTTTTGGCGATTATGCGACATGGGCATTTGATTTGTTTTGTGCACTCGCAGATTTAATCCTTTTTCTTTTGAAGTTGTTGATGGTGTTAAAGTTGCAGTATTGTAATAGTATCATATTCTTGTCAATCCAACAAAGATGGCTAATTGGCACCAACTCCACCATCCAATATAAAACAAGGTGGAATTTCGAAGTTAATACCAATGAATGACAGTGTCATTAGATCTATGTTGCCTACATATGGATACCTTAGTGCCCTGACGGGGAGATTATTGTACTTATGTTCTGAAATCCAAGGCACCAATATGTATATGTCTATCCTATCCATGACATGAAATTTAATATTTCATTCTTCTTTAGAACATTTAAAAAGATATTGGAATTATTATTATTATTAGTATTAACATTTCTTCCTAGTGTTTCTTATGGTGAAAACTCATTTTTTTTTTTTTAGTTATTTATGAAATAAAGGACTTCTACAATATAAAACTGTATGAGTTAATGGAATTAGAACAATGAGATATGTGAAATTGTGCCCTATGAGTATCGGGCAGGGGATATAACTCGGGTAGAGCGGTGATCTAGTTAGGGTCAACATCCTGAGCCAGAATTGCGTGACCTGCTTATTATTGTTTGGCTTATTATTGTTTGGAACCTTTTTCTGTCAGTGTGGGCAGGCCAAGTGCTACCCTTGTTCAAAGTTTATTTAACAATTGGTCTGACAACTTATTTTTGAATGTTGGACTGCTTGTCTGGTGCTGATGCTCTTATTCCTAGACTAATGCTTCCCACCAAAAGCCCATAAACTCCTAACTGAATCTGAATACTTTATGTTGCCAGGGTAACAGTTAATTACTGGAATCAGCAGCAGACAGTTCAACAATTTCAACATAAAATATACGATTGTGATTGAATCATTGAACCCGGGAATAAACCCAATTAGAGCATTCAAATAGTCAGAAACCGAAAGGGAAATTAGGCACTTTGTAGTTTTGTACAAAAGATTGGGATGCTTGAATGAAACAGAGGATTAGATCTGATTTTGTAATTGCATGAGAGAAAAAAAATCTGATCTGTAATCATTTGGTTTGTTCTCTCATTGTAGCCAGAATCTGGGTGCAGACCTAATTCAATTTCTTAACTCTCAGACTCAAGTCAGAATCTAAATTTAACCCCAACCAATACGTGCTGAGAAAAATCCCAAAGCCTAGTTCAATGAACGAGGGAAGAATGATAGAAAGCTACTGAAAATTTCTTTGAATTCATTTAAATGAAGGAGCAACTCTCTCTCTCTCTCTCTCTCTCTCACTTCTTTGTTCGACCAATAAAAGAATACTTATTTGTTCCTAGCTTACATCGATGCAACTCAAAATGTATTTCAACCCTAACATCCAATATTTCTACTACTTACAACTGGACTCCTAACCTCAAAACTCTAAACTTCCCCTATCGAAAATGGACCGTATCTTGTCCAATACTCATCAGCCTTGCATAAACTTGGCGTTGTTATATACATAATAGAATAACCTTCAAACACAACCAGTTTCACATCAATTAGACACCATTTGACATATGAAATATGACCTCACCAAAAAGAAAAAAAAAAAAGGAACAAAAAAAAAGAAAAAGAAAAGAAAAGAAGAGAATGAAAAAAAAGACAAGATAAGAAATAAATATTTAATTTACTCTAAATGGTTATTGTTAGAGATGTGTTCCTTAAGGACTTGCATGCATGCATGGGCATTGAGGAATGAGGACTGTCATTGATGACTTTTAAGTATGAGTGATATCCGGGCTCCCATGGAGAAATCAAGGGGCAAGAACACACGCTCCAAGTAGTATTGTTAAAAAAAAAAAAAAAAAAAAAAAAAAATCCTGCCGTTGATGGTATATATGAGCAAATGGCTGGGATTGTCCAGAGAGAAAGATCAGATAAATCTTAGAATCACCATCTTAAAGTAGGAGGAAGTGGCAAGTCTTCAAATTTGAGGTTGGGAGGATGGATCCAAACAATAATTAGTATGCTTAATTTTCCTCATTTTAGAGGGGAAGATCCTAATGTATAGCTATACAGGTGGAATAAATTTTTTTTTTCACCATCAAACTCATCCAAAACAACAAATTATAATTGCTTCTTTCCATTTACAGTGGTTTAGATGGGTGGAGAAGGTTCTTAGACCCCTTTTGTGGCAGACCTTTTCAGAAGGCCTCATTAAAAGATTCGGAGCCGTTGATTTTGAAGACCGTGAAATAGCTCTTTCCAAATTAAAGCAAACCAGTTCTATAAAGGATTTTCAATCCCAATTTGAAAGATTGGCTTATTGAATTGATCAGTTGCCAGAGCTCCTTTGTGAATTCACTTTATAGTGGGCTCAGGGATGTCATCTGCTTTGATGTTTAGATGTTTAACTCCAAATCAGTAGTAACAACCATTGAGTTACCTCAGTTGTAAGAAGAAAAATGGATAGTTGGAAGATGGAGTGTTCGTGATCTCATTCTTAAGCCAATTTACCAGCTGCATTTTTTGGTCCAAAACCTTCCACTCCAACAATCAAATGCCTTGCTCTAGATGAGATCAAAGATGCAGAGATTGAGGGCTATTTGCAGTTGTGACAAAATATTCCACCTTGGCCACCATTGTAAAACTCAAAAGCTCTGTCTCATGCTTGGGGCTTGGCTAGAGGATGATGAGCCACATGAGAAATCTGTCAAGATTGAAGGCAGAGAAGAACCGGTGGAGATACACCTTCTGAAATTTCTTTACATGAAATTGCAGGGGGGACTTATCTTCAACCTATGTGTGTGAATGAATAGAATACACCAGCAAAAGTGGTGTGCCAAAATTATGGGATACGGTTACCACATAGAGTACAAAACTGGAAGAGAATCAGGTGGCCGATGCCCTTTCATGAAGCTAGAAGACGTCTAATGTGCAGCCATATCAATGCCCATCCCTGATTGGTGGAAAGATATCCTACACGATTTATCTTTATGAACCTCTCCGAAAAGAATCTCTAAATTGATGGGAAGAAGGCTTGTTGGACTGGCAACGGTGTTCTTATAAAGATGGAGTTCTCTTCTACAAAAGAAAATTCTATTGGCTCCTCATTCTGTTTCTTATTCAAAAGCTATTGGGAGATCTTTATGCTTCCCCAATGGCAGGACATTTCGGATATCACAAACCCTTTCCTGTAAGAAGCAATCATTCTAATGGCCACGTATGCATAAGGCAACAAAATTCTACATTTGAGAGTGTTACACTTATCAAAGGAACAAGTGTGAAAATGTACCCTGTTGGGTTCTTGCAACCATTAAATATTCATGAACTCGTATGGACCAACATCTCATTGGACTTCATCAAAGGCTTACCCATTTCTATAGGAAAATCCATGTTCTTGGAGTGGTAGATCGGCTCTCCAAATATGCACATTTTGTTGTCTTACGGCCTCCATATACAGCCCTGTACATCATCTAATTATTTGTTAATAATGTCTTCAAGTTGCATGGAATGCCAACATCGCTCATAAGTGACCTTGATCGAGTCTTTACAAGCCAATTTTTGTGCGAACTTTTCATATTGCAGGGATCATAACTCAAATTAAGTTCCATTTATCACCCCCAGACTAATGGTAAAACTGAGGTGGTCAATTGCATGTTAGAGACACGCTTAAGGTCTTTCACAGGTCATCGACGCAAGGAGTGGGCCAAGGGGCTTCCTTGAGCTGAATATTGGTATAATACCATTCCTCTGTGGGCATCTCTCCATATAAGACCATGTATGGCCAAAACCCCCCCACTCTCGTATCATATGTACCAGGGACCACCATGGTTCAGGTGGTTGATATGGAATTACGTGCAAGAGAGGAGATTATTGAATTCCTGAAGTGGAATTTACCACAGGCTGAAGAACGAATGAAAAGGTTTGTAGACACACATTGTGCAGAACATCATTTCACTGATTGGGTATATCTCAAATTGCAGCCACACCATCAGAATATGGTTGCGGTTCAATGATTTTTAAAGTTGTCACCCGAATATTTCAGGCCATTTCAAATTATAGCCATTTCAAATCATAAAATGAATTGGTTTGGTGGCTTACAAATTGGCACTTTTAGAAAGCTCACGCATTAATCCCATCTTCCATGTCTATTTCCTCAAGAAAAAGATAGGCAATCATGTGCATGTTCAATCTAACGTTCCCGTACTTAGTGAAGCTGAGATCTTACAACCTCGACCAGAGGCCGTTCTGGATCCACCAATAGTCAAGCTGGGCTGTTACAGAAATCTTGGTCCAGTAGCATGGATCCCAACTTGAAGATGCTGCCTGGGAGTCCTATCACAAGTTTGCTGAAAAATCTCTTATTGATACCCTTGACGACAAGGGTGTTCTAAGAGTGGAGGATTGTCAGAGACATGTTACTTGGGGACTTGCATGCATGCATGGGCATTCGGGAGTGTTTGTGTGCATCTGCATGGAAGTCTTACTTTGACTAGGGAGAAATTGTGATCCTACGTGGACTGGGGAGAAGTTGGAATCTTGTAGGAGTTAGTAAGTTGCTCTTAAGTAGGTGGATGGTTGAGTAGCCATAGGAAGTTGTTATATTACTTATTAATGTAGTAGTTATGCTGAAACTCTCTTCAATATATGACTAATTAATGATACGGCATGAAACGTCTTGCATTATAAATCTTCTATCTTATCCTACTTCTTAGGAGGTTTGGTTCTCCTCCAAATTTTCATTTGACTGTTGTCACATCCTTTCAAAGTACTCATAAAAGTTACCAAAGAAACATCTTTGGGATCCAGTTGTAGATCAGATAGAAAAGAAATTGAGTTCTTGGAAGAGTAGATATTTGTCTTTGGGAGGACGTGTTACTCTAATTAAATCAGTTCTTTCCAGTATTTCAATTTACTTTCTTTCTTGCTTTCATTGCCCTAAAAATGTTTTAAGGACGATAGAAAGACTTAAGCGGGGTTTCCTTTGGAATGATTCTGTTGTAAAGAAAAAGTATCATTTGCTCCAATGGGAGAATGTATGTAAACCACTGTTTCAAGGTGGTTTGGGTATCCATTCTGTTGAAAAAGTCGATAAAGCTTTATTAGGAAAGTGGCTATGGAGAGTGGAGAACCAGAACAAGGCTTGCGGCAGCAATTTATTATTTGTAAATATAAGTTGGGTAATGGTAGTTCGTGTGTTCCAATCCAAGCTAATAGGATTTCTGGTTTGTGGAGGTCTGTTTTACTTGTACAGGTGGAGTTTGCACGTTGGGTTCGGTATAGGGTCCATGATGGTCTTCGGGTCAAATTTTGGCATGATGATTGGTGTGGGCAATTGGTGTTGTCTAATCAATTCCCAATTTTTTTCTTTTTTGGATTGTAGACAACAAGGTTTTGTTGCAGACATTTTTTCTACTTAGATTTTTCTTTCCGAAGAAATTTGACAGATATTGAAATCTCTGATTTTGCTTCCTTGTTGGGTATGTTCAATAAGATTTATTTTTCAGTTGATAAATCTGATGTAAGAATCTAGAAACCAGATACTAAAGGGCAGTTTTCACTTAGTCTTTCTATAAAGTTTTGAATGACAGGATCGGACTAATGGCTGGTTGGAATTCTTTTTGGGATTCCTCATAGTTCTGCCTAGAGTGTCAGCTTTTGTTGGGTAGCATTGAAGCATAAAATTTTGACAACTGATAAGTTGAGGAAAAGAAATCATGTTATAGTTAATGGCTGCCCTATGTGCTTAAAAGATGAGGAAAACCGTGCATCATTTGTTTATCCATTGTAGTTTGCTTGTAAAGTTTGGTATTTTGTGCTTAATTGCTTTGATATGAAATAGGTGATGCCAAGGACAGTGGAAGACCTTTTTCTGCAATGGCATTTGGGCAGTAAGGGTGGGAGGGGTATTTTTGGACATTAGTTTTATATGCAACAATTTGGAAGATTTGGTTGGAAAGAAATAGAAGAGTGTTTAGAACTATCAGTAAATCCATCGAGGAGATCACTCAGTCCATTGTTTGGAATGTGTTGGAGTGGGCGTGTAACAGAAAGGAGTTTGGAGGAATCTCTTTGATAGATCTTAATCAATCTTGGGCTTCTGTTATAAAAGGGCATTGGCATTCAAAAGTGGTGCATAGAGTTGGGTGCCGTGAGTTGGAAAGGATAGGAGGGTCTCACCCTATTATCTAAGGAGATTCTCCTTCGGCTATTCAGTGGGCCTCAAGGAACTCTATTTATCAATAGCGGATTGCAGATTGGGTGGAGGAAGTGTAGGATTTATCTAGAAAAATGGGTGCTTCATTTCGTCACATTTTATGGGAGGCTAATTCAATGGCGGATGGTCTTGCCACCGAAGGAGTTTCTAAACATACTATCTTATTTGATGTATAATTTTTATTAGTTTTTGTTTTTCCCTATATTTGGGCGGCTGTTCTGATTGTTCTCTTTTGCTGGTGGAATAAAATTTAACTGTTATAAAAAAAAGTACCCATAACAGTTTTCCACTTTGCACAATGCATGTGGACCATGGGCTCTTAGCAAGCTCCATCCTTGCATCATTTCTGGACCATCTCCTCTCCTTCACCTTCATCCAGTCTTTCCTCTAATAAATCCAAGATCCAGTTTTAAGAAAATCTTGGCAAAGCTCTTGCCATCTTCTCCATCTCCAAACCATTCTTTTCCAATCTCGTTATGATAAGCTTTTGATCTCACTGTCAAATGCCTCAGCAAGTTTTGTTGCTTTCTTGACATTGAAAACCCCATTGAACTCCAGAAAAACCACAATTTTGATATCATGCAAGAATCCTTCCTGTTCATCACATCCTTTCCTATTGCCAGACTCAACCAGGCTATCTGAACCTTCGATTACATGGCATTAACGCCTTAAGATATGCAGCCTCCTTCAATGCCTTACATCTGCTCGCATTCATTTGCACTAATTTGATCAGGTACCTGAGCTTTTCCTTCAAAATCTCATATATCATAATATCTCCCTCAACAAGATGTCTAGTGTCTGGGTCACACCAGTTTTCAAATTTGGTTACTCTGAATTAGCTGTTCAGATTTTGACAAACATGGAAATATGAATATAGAGATCATGGCAATTGCCTACACTCTGTGAATTTTTTTTCAAAGGAAGGTGAAGTATCAGGAGGCTGCAAGAGTGTGGAATGAAATGAATGAGAAATGTCCTCTTTGGATGTTGTGTAATATAATTGTATAATCAGACAAAACAATCAAAGGAAATCTGAAAGAGTATTGGAATTGATTGATGAGATGGTCTCATTGGGTCTGAAACCTAATTTTAGTTACAATTAACTTTTGAAATGTTATTGGATTAAACCAAATAGAAGATGCAAAGCAGATTCATTATCTGTATGAAATGGGGATTCAACATAGCTTTCAAGTTTGTTAGGCAGGTATGGAGGAATAATATTTTGGGTTTCAGGATATTGAGGACTTTGTTGAAAGGGGTGGCAAAGAATTCAAAATTGGAGGAGGCAAAGGTGTTGACATTATTGGTGACAAAGAGGTTTCCTGTTATATGGTTTTTTCCGGCTATGCATAATAAAGTTGGGATGGAACTTTGTGTGAAGGATGTAGACAGAGGATTTGCTCAGATCTGGCTGCTTAGTTGTGAAGTTCCTCCTTTTTAATATGAAACTAGCTTGACCACCCATGCTTAAAGCACGGGCATGCATATCCATTACAAAAATAGTCACAGGGGGTTAATATTTAAAAAATATAATTAATTTTATGACTTGATTGTAATTACAATTTTATCGGCGCCAATGTTTCAAAAGAAAAAAAAATGCTGTAGAAGAGACTCATGGCGAAGAATCCCTTTGAATTTGAATTGATTAGGTGGGGAGTCCAGATAATGGGAGACTTTCATTCTCAAAATAGAGTCAAAACTGAGAGTGAGATCGAGTAATCAATTGCAAAACTGAGCCTTGATTTTAAAATCAAATCACCCTCACTTTAATATATATTAATGTGATCTGAACCCATAACCTCAAGTTGAGGCAGTGAGCATCTACCTCATGGACTCTTGAGGTCATGATTTATTTAAGAACTACCAGGGTTTGGTCAGTGATGAGATAAGCCAGTGACAGAAGTTGGTGATGCGGGTAAAGGTGTTTTTCTCTTTAAGCTTGAGGGGGAGAAAATATTTGCAATATGTGACACATTAGATTACTGCTCTTGAGCTAATTAAATTTCAAACCCGTGATGTTATTAATTTATGCTGTCTTCTATAGCATGGTTGTGATGGTTGGACTTGCATGGTTTTAATTTTGATGCTCACTAAGCTTCCTCTAAGTACATGATTTTTTTTTTTTTGAAGTGGTAATGTGATTTGTTCTTATTTCTCAAAGAAACAAAAGCAGATACAAGAATAAACATCAAACAGAAAGGAAAACCCCTCAGCTAACAGTGCTAATAAGCAAAGCTGAAAAACAGGAACTTAATAGCAAACCAACATCCCATTTAACTTCATGAGCTACGTACTGAATGTGTACCTCCCATCTTGACTTTCATGCTTCTCCCTGCCATGTATTCTTCATCTTCATCATTGGACGCAAATTTTGGGCTCTCACATATTGATGTTTGAATTGGTGTGGCTAAAAATAACCTGTACCTTGCTAAGGGCTCTGACCACTTAGCCAGGCTCTCAACAAACCAAACAAGCCACAAGAAAGGACTTGTGAAAGACATCAAGTAGACTCAGCATACAAAACCACACTTGATTAATTTTCTCCAGCCACTCACTATTAATCAAAACTGTGGGACAGGCCCATATAAAGATCACACAATCTCTGCAACTCTCTCTGAGATCTCCAGAATTCACACACAAGCAGGGGCAAAGATAAATCACTTTGATACTATGTGAATGGAACTTTTCTTTTTCATTTTCATACTCATATCTTCAGGTCTTGAACATGAACGATGTCCATTTTGGATACACATAACAGCCCCTACACACGATGTGTAATGGGCTGGGTCCATTACTTCATTTTGATTGTGCATGGTTGAGTGTTTGGTGAATGATTTTTTCTCTTCTAATTTTATTCTCCTATTTTTAAATTTTGAACAGGGTACAGTGTTCATTTTGAACCGAATACTATGCCCCGTAAATTTGATGTTTTAACTAGTGGTGTCTGCTTAATATTGAAGGGTTTTTTTTAATGTATTTTATATTTAATATACTATTTTTTAGTCCAAGTTATGCTTCAATATGAGAAAAATGCTCACATGCTGTTGTCTTCGTGGGAGTTTCCATCTTGTGATCTCCATTTAACTTACATGGGGCTTACTCTTGATTGAAACAATCCATTTACATCACAAGCTCCGCAGTGGCTAGGTATTGGCCGAGATTCACTACGGCTAAATTGATTTATAGCATTGGACCAGCTAAGGGAAGGTTGACGTGGTCACAATCCAACAACCTCCTGCATTGGATTGCTTCAAATTAAATTTTGATGAAATTGTTATTAGTAATCCAGGATATGGTGGTAGTGGAGGATCGTTGTTTGCACTCAGTTACATATGTAATGATGCATCATGCATGTGTGTAAATTTAAGCATGGTCACCTTTGTTTGTGACCATTTATGTAACACATGCGTAAATGAGGTGCAAAAATGGTGGGTGTTGTGTGTGTGTGTGTGTGTGTGTGTGTGTGTGTCTTGCGTGAGTGCATGCGTGCGTTAGCGCGCCTTCTTCTGTGCTCAATGTGTGGAAAAGATTACATACGCTAGCCAATCCTATCCTTCCAAGATGTTGAATAGTTGGAAAACGCTCCTGGAAAAAGAGACCACTCACATTTCCTATAAAAGTCCTTCAACCGAATGCCCTCCCAACTCTCTCTCTCTCTCTCTCTCTCTCTCTCTCTCTCTCTCTCTCTCTCTCTCTCAGCATTCTTCACTCAGCACTCCCCTCCTCTCTCTGTTACACACACACATCCCAATCTCTCTTAATCTTTCTCTTTTAATTCAACCCATAGTTAACACCTATTCTTAGATTCTCGTGCTTAGTCACTAGTTGGGAGCATTGTTTTTTCAATATATATATATATATATATATATATACAAAATTAAATACATACTAAAGGAAAAAAAAATCTCAAGATGAGTACTGTCCTTTATTATGCATGTAATTTGTAGGTTACAAATTAAAACTTTATTATTTAAAACCTCAAAGAAAAGTAATGACAACATCCCATATCTAGCCATTCAAAAGTATGGTTCCGCTAGTTTTTATCTCCTTAATATAAATTTATTTAATTAGATTTTTCTGACATGGATAATAATAATAATAAAAAAGCCGACTATATTTCTTTATCCATAATGGATAAAACTCCAATTGAACTAAAACTTAATGTAATAATAGAACGCAAACAGACATTGATTTTAAGCAGATTAAATTTTCAGTATAGGCCACAAAGATTGAAAATACATAATGACGTGAAATTAGTACATCAATGCAATATAAAAAAAATTTATAAAAGAGAAAATGGGTTTGTCGTTCTTCTTCTTTATTCATACCCAAAGTCTCAGCAAGTCTGCAACCTTCAACTCCTTACAGTATCTCCAATAATAAGATGTGCTTTCTCCTCTTCGTCTCTTGGATCATAAGATTTGGGGCAAGTGTAGATTGATTAGAATGAATATTAAAAAATCACTTCCCCAATCTCCATCAAGCCTTTTTATTTGTTCTCTTTTCCTTCATTTCCTTTTTTTAAGAAATTTTTGAAAAACGTCCAAAACATCTAAACACATCTAAAGCCGTTAGCCGTTAGATGTACTCATTTACTCTTATGAAAAGGCAAAAGCCCTGTAAGTTTTTTATACCAAGCATTAAGTTTCTTCTGTATAATGCTTCAAATTATCATTGTTTACATTTTTTTTTTTTTTTCCTATCATTCTTTTTGTTGAAAAGTAAGAAAACTAATAGATCTAATGAGCGTGCATAATGTCATATTTAGATCTATAGATTTATATGAAATAATAGACTCTCAATAGTAGGATATGCTAAGTTGTATGCTAGAATTAGATGTATGGATGCATTATTGAGTACCAGTATGACATGGGTAAGCTGAGCATGTCCCATAGGTTTTGGAACATTTACTGAAGACTAGGAACTGCCTTTGTGAGATGAATTGGAGGGTTACTGGGAGGAAAGGAAGGCCATTCAAGACCTTGGATGAAGTGGCAAGGAATAACTTGTCGTTTTGTGGTATAACTGAGTGCACGCCATTTAACAGGCCGAGTGGAAGAGCAAATCCCACAAAGGTGAGCTTAAGTAGTTGAGTTTTGTAACTTGGAGATGATGGGGTGTTTCATTAGATAGACAGTGAGGATCTATAGCATCATATATACTAGGTAGAAAGAATTTCTCATTCTTACACAAACAGTGAGAGGGAGTGAGGGTGGCCTTACTTTCTTTTTCGTAGTGAGTCGGTACTTGTAGGTTTTGTTTCAACTTTGTTGTATTTTAATTTTTTAGATTGTCTCTTTAGTGAGGAGTTCTAGAGTGGAGCCCTCTTAGCTGACCCTATATTGATGGGATGAGGCTCTGATGATGATGAGCTGTAGTTTAGAATGTAACTCCTTTTCAGTCAACCATAAATTGAGGTTGGGAACCTTGGAACTTGGAGTTGATTCATTCTATCTAAAAGTTGAGTCAGGCATGTTAATGCAGCGACTCAGGTGTGTCATGTTTTTACTGAAACAAAATCTTTTAAAAACTATATTAAATACCTATAAAATATTTACTTGTATTTGATGTCTTTTTTCATGACTACCGATTGACATTATCTTAAACTTTATAGTTAAGAAGGATAATAAAATTAAAACCTATGCATGAATTTTTTTAAGAAATTAAAGGATGACTTGGTCACTATTTGGCTGCCTGTGTGCAAAAAACCGGCCTGGTTTTCTTTGGCTTGGCTGACATAGTGAATCATTTAAAAATTTGGCTGAGTCAGGCCGAGTCTGTCTTGTTTTTAACATAAGCCATCCCTAATTTTGACCCACTCTCCTGAAAGTGGACTTGGCTGAGTTACAAGTGGACTCGCCGAGTTTCCAACCTTTCCTTAGATTGATGGGATGAGGGGCTAATATTTATGAATAAGGAAAAATAAATAAACAAATAAATTATTAAATACATAAATTAATTAAAACCTTGCTTTTAGCTTCCAAACTCTGAGCTATGGCAGGATTTGATTGCTAGGATTATCTTTGTGTGTAGTATTTCGGTTGGTATTTTTTTAGAACTTGTCTCCGATGAGATCTGTGGGTAAATCTAGGCCTGGGAATTAGGAAAACAAAATGAAGATTTTTGGAAATTGCTTGGGGCATTTGGAAGCAGAGAAATCTCTCGGGTGCCTCCAAGGAAAATCTTCTCAAGTCAAGGATTTGATTTAAACAAGAAGATTTCTCATCACCTCTTGGGTGTCTACCCTTTTGATTTTCCGTGGCATCTCAACTGACCTCATGCTCTGTTTAAATGGAGGGTGGTGGCTTCTTCATAATTTGTTGTTTTGATGCCTTCTAGTTTCTTTTGGTACTAGGGCTTTTTTTTATTCAAGCCTTTGGGTTTCTTGGTCTGTAGGGTTTGGCTGTCATCTCTTTCTGTCTTCTGTTTGTGGTTTTGTTTGTGGCCTGTTTTTCAGGTTTCGGGTTTCCTGTCAGTATAGCTTGTCTTATATCAATTGCTTTTATCTAATGAAAGTCCCTAATTAAAAGAATATGAAGGTATGGAGTTTTGAACTAACAATAAAGATAATAGTGGGCATTATTTAAGTTTTAACTTTAACTTTATACTTGAACCAGGTAATCGACATGCTTCTCTTCAAAGCGATGGAAGAATTAAACAACGTCGTTGAACATGCAAAGCAACGGCACCATCTCATTGGGCAGTATGTAGTTGGGCGTGATGGGCTTATCAAGGACGTGGGCACCAAAGACCAGGGAGCTTCAGAGTTTCTGAAACATTTCTACAAGAGTAACTATTTTTAAGCTGAGGAATGCTCAATGCTTCTTGTTCTTTCCCAAGTTAACTTCATTTGGAGTGTGTGGTCATACTGCTTCAACTTTGATTTAACCTTTTAAGTTCGGTTGAAAACCTCAAGAATAAAACCATGAAGCTATCCGACTCTTTTGTATTTCAATAGTAGAGTCTTTTCTCCCCTTTTTATGTATTTTGTTCACAAAGCTGCAAATAGATGAGATAAACGCTTGCATGATGAGTTCATCCACAGCTTTTATCAATTCATATAGGTGGTATAGAATTAAAAATTCTACTGCAGGGACAAAGGTGCTGGTCACTTTTTCTTGTTTCCATAAGTTGGGTTGGAAAATGAAAAACCCACCAGGGACTTCACCTTTGTACATGTTGTACATCTATGGGTGGTCCAGGGCCCAAATCATGCTGATTAAACAATCCTAAATTTGTGACTCTTGAAAGAAAAGAATGGACGGTCAATGTTTGCTCTGTTCATTAATTCCCCCCCTGGCAGTACTACTCAAATTGATCTGTTTTGGACAATCCCTTCAGTGAGACGTTCAAATGGGACTTCAGTTGATTCTTTTCTTCTTCAAGCAGTTGCATGAGAAAGTAATAATTGTTTCTAAAGTTTAGTGGATGAAGTAGCTATACTGTATCCATGTGATAATTTTCTTCACACCGGTTTACTTTTTTCCCCAAAACCATTTTTTAGTAAGCAATGAAATCTATCAATTTAATGCCTCTAAAGATGTTTTGTCTCAAGTTTGATATAATTGAATCAACAATGAATACAACCTAGATCAGGTCGAATTAGGGCCAATGTAGTGCACACAGAAGATTAAAGTAAGGTGTGAGAATTGATATGACCTTTCAAAATCATTGTGCATGGGATTGGCACTTACTGAATGGGCATGCAAAGTAACTGTGCATGGGTAACATGAGTGGACTATTTTAATGCATTGTTGGTCATAAGCTATAATGATGCCACTGTTAAAAGTCTTTAAGCCAGTTTGTTAATCTTGTCATTTGTGTTGGGTTGAATCATAGGTTATCATTGACCCTAATCCAATTTTTTGTCCAATGATTTTAGCATAGTTTTGGCTAGTCATATCCTTAGTCCAACCTCTCTCTCTCTCTCTCTCTCTCTCTCTCTCTCTCTCTTCCACAGAGGGTTGGCCTAGTTTAAATAGGCAGGGTTGACAGGTCTTTTATTATATAAAAAGAAGCTAGTGTCACTCGGCTGAGTTGAGTTGCTGCGACTCCTGGTATTTTTTTTTTTGCTGAAGATTATAGATCATGAAGTAGGACTTCTAAAACTCATGATTTTCAGAAGAAGAACTCACCAGACTTGTTCTTTTCTGTTTATGGTAAAATTCATGTTCTTGGTATTTTCATATCAATCTCATCATTTTCTTATGCAAATTCACTAGTCTTGACTTTTAGCCTAAACTTGTAAAATCTGATGGTTTTCATACTAAAAAGCTCACAAATTCTTGGTTATTCACCTAAGTTTCTAAATTCGTTCATGGCTCTCATAGTCTAGAACTTTATTTACTCATGATTTTCACACCAAAAATTCATGAGCAGACTTGCCCGTGGAGCCCCACCAATCACCAATAACGGGGATCAAAAAATATCTGGATGGTCTTCAAGTTCAATAAAGAGTGCATTATTATTTTTTTTTAATAATTTCAATCCAACGATTCGTTCCATTCAAATTGGTATAGCACCCACAGACATTCAAGGTGGGTGGTATTGTGCGACAGGATTGGGTTGATCACAGGGGGTCCCCGGTGGGCCCCATCGGATGTCTCAGAAGTGCAGCACATCTGCACCTTAATATCATCCTTTACATAAACAAATGCATATTATAAAAATAAATATGAGAGGGTCGGGCCTGGTGCTGTCCTAAGCTGGCTCCCAAATTGGTGGGCTTGGAAAGTTTTTTTGAAATCCTACTCTTGGGTGTTTGAAGAAAATAAGAAAGATATAAGCCCTCATTTTGTGGGCTTTCTGAGGGCCACGCTGGGTGGGGTGCCGGCATGGGAGGCCCCAATTTACTGCCCTAGTTGTAGGGCAAAAAAACAGTACCATTAAGTGAGTTTTAAGGCATGTGGATTACTTTAATGTTAATAATATATAAAAATGGTCCCATGTCTTGTGCTTGAAACCCAGGTGTGCGTTTGTGTGGGCTTAGTGAGCGCTATTGGAGAGGATAGTCCTATTGGGTCAAAAACTATAGGATACCCATGTGGGAAATGCTCCTATGAGAATTAACTCTCACCATCTTATGGTGAAAGACATCATGATGGGGCTCACCTATCACCAATCCGAACATCGTCCACAGATTGGGACTTGTTTGAATTACACCGGAGTATATATGTAGAAAAACAAAGCAATACACATCACATATTTAGTATTTTCATGGGCCCAATTGAGATGTCGGCACACTGTGATAGGCAAAATTAAGGTTCAGTATATGAACTTCATTTGATCGAAGAGGCGGTTGGATCGGGCTTTGTATTTCAAAGCCCAAAAGCCTGGTGTAACCCAACTAAACATTGTGGTTAATGATACTAGATGCCAAGTTCGGTGTCTATTGAAAGGAATGATGATAGAAAGCCGTTTTGTTTTCATAGAATTAGATTTAATTGAATTCATAGAAATTCTAAGAAATGCATTCTTATCAAAGTATCTAAAAATGGTGATTACATAATCTCCCATTGGTTGAAATTAAATACCAATCCATCATAACCCATTACAACTCTACCTCTTTTAGTCATTTCCTTTCTATCGGGATCCATTTTACCATGAATTCCTAGAAATTCAATTCCAAGCAAACATTGAGACCCTACCTAAAATTGAGTGGAGCAATTTCTTTCGTGTGGATCCATATTTTGGAGCCCTACTGTAAATAAGCAGGGTGAACTAGGTAGGGCTTTAATTTGGCTTGGGCTCATCAGGAAAACAGAATAAACTCCCTAAAATCAATCTCCATTGTTGGGCCCACCAAAATAAGTGCCCTGGTCTAAGAGATTAAAACAAACAAACGGTTGCAAATATAAGTTGATGAAATATTTTTTCACCAAATCAATCCAAAAAAGGAAAGTACAAATATTTCTAATCTCTCATAGGATAATCTTTGTTGCTTTAGGAATAGGAAGCTCAAATATTTCTAATATCATATAGGATATCTTTGTTGCTTTAGGAATAGGAAGCTAAGTCCAATGAGAAATAGAAAGCTTAGTTCAAAAGTTCGTTACATAACGGTACTTTTTCCTTCTTGTTTATAAATATGAAGACAAGGCAAGGGAAAGAGAAACATTAGTCACTTGCGCCAAAACCATCAGTCCACCGCCTGCTCCCAACAATCTTCTTGGGTTTCTTTCTCAGAAATCACAAAAGCTTTCTTTCAGAGGTTTTAAGGGTCATTCAACATTTGCAATCATCTCTCTTTCTTAGTTGCATCAATGTAAGTCTTGTTTTACAATTTGCTTCTCTTTCTCCTTTCTTTCTCTGTCCTTATTTTGCATTTTTTCTGGTCTCTGTATCTGTCTGTGTTTTTGTTTTTTTTTTCATCTCTTTCAATTCTACCAATCCATTGCATTAACATTTGGATCCCAAACAGCAAAATCATGGGTCACCAACACGAAGGATTAGACGTGAGCAAACTCCTGATTCTTGCTGATTTGTGCGTTCTTGAATCAGAAAGGATTCAGCAGGAAAGGATTGGCCATCATGAGATGATATTTCAATCATTCCCGAAGAAGCAGAGAACAAAAACTAGACCCATCGATTGTCTCAATGCTCCAGTCACTATACAATCTCAACCAGAAACATCCAAAAACAAGAAGAGGATGCGGGCCAATCATGATGTTGGTGATAGTGAATGGCAGCAGCCCCGGCCCCGGCAGACTGTCTCCAACAAAAAGAGCAAGAAGAAGCAAAAGAAGAAGAATGTGAAGGTCCGGCAGGTCAAGATGGAAGAAGAAGCCATACCCATACCCGTACCTGCCTGGGTTGAGGAATTGGTTCACACCCGCCTGCACGATGCGCTGCCTGTCGTCCATTTTTTTGATAAGCCACTCAAAAAAAGTGATACAGACAAAGGATTGAGGCGTATCTTCATCCCAGGTGGGGATTCAGAGAAAGTGCTCTTACCTGCAATGACCCAACAAGAAAAAGGGAGGCTGGAGAGTGGGATTACAGTCATGGGTCTTGATCAAAATGGCAACAGTTGGAATTTGCAGTTGAAATACTGGCCTAGTGTTGGCGTACACGTCTTTCAGAAAGATTGGATCGATCTGGTGATCAAAAATCATTTGACGGCTGTACAGGATACAGTTCAAGTGTGGCTATCTCGCTGCAGCATTCAAGACCAATCACCCCAAGAAGAGAACAGCTTGTGTTTTTTCATCGGATGGAAACATAATGAAGTGTGAAAAGCATATATTTTCAATGTGGTCTTCTTTCCTCTTCTGCTGCTTCTTCCAATTGGAACATGATTAATTCTTTAATTCTTTTTTTTTATTTTATCATTTTTCGAAATATAGTTTGATACAACAATGTAATCGGTGGCTCTGATTTTGTAATCTCTCTCTAATAAATAAAGCTTCCAATTTATCCAATTTGTTAGCAATCTCCTGAAAACCCTCATTAGAGTCTGGTACCTACAAGATGAATACGGATAATTACCATTCCAAAAAAGAAAAAAATTAATATGGACAATCTACAGAACTCTAACTGTAAGAAAATATTTCATCTAAATAAGAATTAGTAGTGAGAAAACTGCGTATTAATGTCTTTTTTATTTGTTGAGGA
The DNA here is from genome assembly GCA_003546025.1 of Camphora micrantha. NCBI lineage: Eukaryota > Viridiplantae > Streptophyta > Magnoliopsida > Laurales > Lauraceae > Camphora > Camphora micrantha. The sequence goes on from QPKB01000002.1 coordinate 16,369,222, forward strand.
ATGGGTCAAAATGGTCTTACCTGTTGATGCAAGTGAATGCAAAGTAGCTTCTGAATATAATGTCACTACTAAAGATTTTACATTTATGGTCTGTTGGTCACCTTGTATTTCAGTTTTAGAATTCCTGTCCTATCTCCTCTCTGTACTTCTCTGTTGAATGGAACCAACCACTTAAAACAGAATGTGGTCACAAGAAAGCCGACAGTATAGTGATTAGGAAAAATGAAGGAAGATAACTCTTTCAAGATAAACACACACCAATCTATAAATTGATTTGCAAACATATTTGCAGATTCATAGCTTGGCCCATGGATTAGCCTCACAAATCCTCATGGAGTTCTTCTGTGATTTTTATTTTCTATTTTTTTTTTCACATGTTAACAATATTGGTCGGCTCGGAATCATCAGTGGGGCACAAAAAGAAACACACATTTTCTTTGAGAAATTTCTTTCTGATACAATTTTGGGCCCATCGTCAAATTCTCTATTCTTTTGTCATTGTCAGAAGAAACAGAAATCGAAAAGCTGATATGATGGGTCTACTATTGCTGCCCCTTCAAAAGAAAATCTTGGCTCTGTCACTGCTAACAAACTCTTGGTTCTCAGCATAAGTATGTAAGTTTTTTGTTCATGGTTTTCATGGCCCAAGACTTTCAAGATTCCTGATTCTTTTTGTTCAGGGATTTCATAGCCAAAGACTTTCAAAATTCATGATTTTCACACAAGAAACTCACAAGTTCATGGTATTTTATCTAAGCTTGTAAACTGTAAATTCATGGCCTGGAACTAGGGAAATCTCACTATTTTCATGGAAAACTCATTACTTTCATACCAAAATTCTCAAGTCCATGGCTTTTAGGCTAAACTTACTAGATCCCATGATTTCATGCCTAAGTTCACGAACTCATGGTCCTGGCCGAAATTTGTATATTCATGTTCATGGCTTTCATTGCCTAGAACTATAAGAATTCATGATTTTCACAATAAAAGTTCAAAAGTACATGGTTTTTTTATATAAGGTGTGAATGTCTTACGTGGAATATTGTGTGGATTGGCCTGTTGGGCCCCACCAATCATGAGATATGTGGGAGATCGAAAGATCAAGATGGGGCCCACCTATGTGCAAAACTTCAAGTCTATCCCATCATAGTAATTGGCTTGATTGGTGGTCATCAAGTCCTAGTAGTTTTAGAATGTATTCTCTTTGGGGGCGTGGGTGGGGTGGGGGAGAGTGTTATATATCCACAGCTTTTATTTGTACTGCAATGCTACAGCTTTTATTTGTATTACAATGCCCGTTTCAAATGATCCCATAAAGTTTTGTGATATTGCAAATAATCCCATAAAGTTTTGATATTGCAATAATGGTTTTCGTTTCAAATAATCTAATAAAGTTTTGTGATATTGCAATAATGGTTTTGGGGAAATATTTCGATTTTGGTCACTAGGCATGGAAATTGACCGCTAATGGTGACCACATAGAAAAATCCCTTTTTTTTCAAAAGCAAATGGTTACCCTCATTTTGCAGGCTTCTTGATGTCTTGGCAGGACTGGCTCCCTCTTAGGAGGGCCTGGTAGAAAAAATAGGATAACCCACATCACATGGTTAGGATTCTCAAAGGGCCTAGGCCGGTCAATTTGTCCCGGCCCAACCCTCAAAGAGCCCTTAAAATGAGGGCTTTTGTTTCTAATGGAATGCCCTAGGGCCGGGCTTGGACAGTACTAGCCCTGTCTGGCCCTCCTATTTTTATTTTATATATATATATATATATATGTAAATATACACTAAAATGCCCTTATCATAGTCACTTAGTAGTAATAGGGGGATACGAAGGCAATTTCATACCCCCTACCCATTAAAAATTATCCTAAAAATCCATACATACATACATAGCTTGGTTCATTTCATCTATATTTAATTATTTAAGTTATGTATTGTACTTTATACATAATCAATAAGTGTTGCAAGGTTGAATCTAATCCCTTTCTTTTAGTTTTATTGCTTCTTAGTTAGGTCTTTTATAATATTTTTATAAATCCTTGTTAGCGCAAAAAGGGGTGTACTCCTTTCTATTAATAATGATACACTTTTTCCTCTAGAGTTACTTGGGACGTCGACCAATTCATAGAGGTAGTTTGTATGTGCATGGAACTTTAATTAAGGATATAGGCGATCCAAATATCCTTTTAATTAAATAATTATAACTCTCAATTCTTAAAAGTCTAAAGTAATAGTATTTTTTAAGTGCATTTACTTTTGGGACTGAAATCCAAGAATGCGTAATAGTTAAATTAGTGTTTAATTAAAAATAATGCCAATTGATAAAAGGTATGTGAGTGTAAATGGTTTAAAACTCTCAAAGATAAGACACTGCTGGAATGACTTTATATGTGAAAATTCATATGAAAGTCATATTAAAGGTGTGAGATGGATCATATACTCTTTAACTATTTTCCTTCTTTGACAAAATAAATAAAATCACATGTTTAGAATCCAAGTCACCAAAGCATGTACGACTTTATTTGACAAAATAAATTTTTTAGAGATAACTTATACTCTCCTGATGTTTTCATAATGGTTTACTTGCAATTGAGGTTAGACAAGATTATGGATGTTTTATTAATGGTTCCATTACAATTGAGGTTAGACAAGATAATGCTCGATGACACTTAGATATTGGTAACAATGTTTATAAAAAAATTAGTTTTTTTGTTTTGAGACTCTGAGCCCTACCATGGCCCTCGAGGGTAGGATAAGGGCCTAGATAGTGTAGGCCTTCCAAGGGCTTTGGCCTGCTCAGGCCCGGCCATGCATATATTGAGGGTAGGGATGGGACAACCCCAAGCTCGGCCTAGCCCGACCCTTTGACAGTCCTAGGCCTAGCTAAGACTGCAAGACATTAGGACATTATTCTCACAATAAGCTTTAGTATATGTGGTCGGACAGAATTTTTATACTTTGTCAAACAATTCAAGGATTTAAAATGAATTTTTTATTTGATTGAAGAAGTGGTTGAATCAGGCCTTGTACTCCAAAGCCCGAAAACCTAGTTTGAAAATTCACTTTAAATGTTTATTTTTAACCACCCTATGTATTCAATTCCACATATTCTAATGCAGGCAAACGGGTCCAAATTGAATTGATTTCACAAAAATTCTAAGAAATGATTTCTTAACAAAGTGACAAAAAATTTGTGAAAACAAAGGTGAAGAATCCCAAATGGCCATTACTTACTGTCCCTAGGGTGGAAATTAAATACCCATTACATCTCCATCTCATTTCCTTCACTAGGACCCATTTTACAATGAATCCAATTCCATTCTAGCAAACATGCCCTAACTAAAAATTGACCGGAGTTGGCACCCTAGCTGAGCTTAAATCAATTAGAAATTTCTTGGGTGTGGATTGATATTGGAACCCTAATATACGAAGGGTGGGATTGGGGTTTGGACTAGAAAACTGAATGGACAGACTTAAATCTATCTCCACTGTGAGCCCCACAAAACAAGATATATATATATATATATATATATGTTTAAGAAAAAAGGGGGAAAAAAAAACGGTCGAAATTTATTTCTTGACAAAGAAGTAAATTTAAATTCTAAACCATCTTCTTCTTGTAAAAGGAAAGTATAAAAATATTTCTTATAGATATCATATAATACATTTCTGTAGTATCTCAGCCTTTGGCATATGAAATTAGAAATAGAAATAGAAAGTCGTTACAAGAAGACCGTTTTATGCCTATAAACAAAGACACAGAAAGGCAAGTTAACAGAAACATATATAAAGTCTTCTTGACACCAACGAACGATCGATCACTATTCCTTGGAAGAGCAAAGAAACACTCTCATTGTATTGTCTTGCATTCTCAATTCAATTCATTCATCTCTCAATCAATAACATCATCATCTCTCTTTCTTACTTGCAAATCTGAATCAATGTAAGTCTTGGCTTTTCAATCTGTTTCTCTTTCTTTCTTGTTCTAAGTCTTGCTTTTTCAATTTCAATTTGTTTCTCTTTCTTTCTTGTTCTTCTTTTGCATTTTCTGTTTGTCTATCTCCGTCTCTCTATTTCTTTTTTGGTGTCACTTTCGATTCTAACAAGACCCATTACATTAACGTTTGGGTGCCAAACAGCAATCATGAGTCACCATCAACACCAAGAAACAGCAGAAGTAGATGTTAGTGGACTCATGCTCCTTGCTGATGTGATGATTGAATTAGAAAGGACGGAGATGATATTTGAATCATTCCCAAAGAGGCAAAGAACAAGAAATAGACCCTCCTCGAGCATGAAGGTTGATTCCCTACACAACTCTCTCAATGGTCCAGTACTCAGTTCACAGTCTCAGCTACAAGTAGAACCATCCGAAAAGAAGAAGAGGCCAATTGAGACCAATGATGATATCGACGAACAGAAGCCTCAGCGATCTTTCTCCAACTGTCTCAATGGTCCGCTCACTTCACAATGTCAATCAGAGCCATCAAATAAAAGGAAGAGGATCCAGGCCAATGATGATGATAATGACAATGAATATAAGCCTCGGCTATCTTTCTCCAACAAAAAGATAGACAACAAGGAGATCAAGAGCAAACAGAAGAAGAAGAAGAATGTGGGACTCCGGCAGGTCAAGATGGAAGAAGAGACTACGCCCACGCCCCTACCCGCCTGGTTTGAGGAATTGGCTCGCACCCACCTGTACAATGTCCATCCTGCCGTGTGGGTTTGCGAGAAGTTACTTGAAATAAGTGATACCGATAAAGGTTTGAGGCGTCTCTTCATCCGAACTGAGGGTTCAGAGAATAGGCTAAAACCAGCTTTGACTGAACAAGAGAAGGGAAGGTTGCGGCAGGGGATTCCAGTCTTGGGTCTTGATCAAAATGGCAATAGTTGGAATTTGCAGCTGAAATACTGGCCTAGCATCGGCGTGAACGTCCTTCAAAAAGATTGGATCGATCTGGTGAACGAAAATCATTTGATGGCTGGAGTGGACACAGTTCAGTTGTGGCTTTCTCGATACAGCAGCCGCGACCAACCACCCCAAGAGGAGAACAAGTTGTGTTTTTTGATCGGCTGGAAAAGGGAACAATTGTGAAGATTAAGTCACCAATTTATTTCCAATGTCTCTCCTCCTCCTCCTCCTCCTTCTTCTTCAATTAGAACATGAGTAATTCTTTTAATTTTTTGTATATCATTTTTTATGTTACAGTATTTGATTGAACATGAGTAATTCTTTAAATTTTTTGCATATCATTTTTTGTGTTACAGTAGTTGATTGAAGGAAATGTAGTATGCTATTATCTGACGGGTGGTTCCAAGTAGCGTTCCACTTTTTTATTTTGTTCTCTATCTTTCTCATCAACAAAGATTCCAATTTATCGTACAAGGTGATGATTTCATCCCTGAGAATTCCTAGTAATTTCAAGTTGACAAGATTCAAGGAAAAAAAAAAAAGATATCAGAATTAGGATTCTATCTAATTGATCTAGGAATGATACTCTTTTCCCTGTGAAATTGTAACAATATCTATGAATGATGACTCAACATAGTATGTATTCTGACATGATTGATCATGGCAGTATTCAGAAGAGTGCAACACGCATTTACTTTGTAGGAAACATTTTCAAATTTTTGCTTGAAGTGAAATGTACCTGAAAATTCTCTAACTTTCTACTGACTTAGGTGAGATTTCTTATTCTGAAATAGCTCTTTTTCTGATAGTTCATGAAGGAAAATCTCCTTTTTTAGGAATTGGACAAGTTAATCAACTCAAAAGGCCCTAACTTCCACCAACTAGAAACTTAAGCAGTCTTAATTTTGAGAAATGAAAAACGAGAAAGTAACATTTGAGGAATAAATTAAAGAGGCAACTTAAGATGATAATCAGCATATGAAGTTGTACACACCTCTTTCTTTTTCTCTGTCTTAGAAAAAAACTATGAGGCTCATGTTTCAGTGGTTTAAGCTTTAAATATGGAGGGCTTTAAGCTTTAAATATAGCAGGCACCAGTGTATGATACTGGAGAGTTCCATTATGCTGAAAGACTTCATCACAAATTGAACACCTAGGAGTCTCCCATCTGGCAGAGTTTCTGTACATGGCCATCTGTTACTGGTTTGGGTTTGGACATGTGAAACATGGTCTCCAATTGTAGAAACTAGAAGCCCATATAAAGTGTACATACATGCATTATGTATTTCCTCTAAAGAAATGGTTCCTACGACATGTCTTCCAATAGACAGAATCATAATGCAATCCCTCCTTAATCAGCCCCACAAGATGAAATGAACCACCAGCAAATATGTAAACAGAAATATATTGTTAAAAGAGTAATTTTCTAGGACCCTATAAATGAATAGCAGAAACACTAAATCTAGCCCTAAATTAGATTACAACACATTTGACTAACTTAAGATCTTTCTATGCCAAATATCACATCCATACCAAAGTTTCATCATTTTTTAAAGAAACCAGTTGTTTTAGATACTGGATTTAGCCCAATTCCATTTTCCATATATACAGTGAAGTCATTTGCTATGAAAGTTGAAATCTGTAGAAAAAGTGCCATAACTGAAAACCTAAAATCAAGAACAGATAGAAATTTGTAACTTCAATCAAATATGTGAATGGAAATTCTAATCAATTTGTTATTAGGATTGCTTCTGCAATGCATTAAGCAGGAATTGACGTCTCACTCACAGAAATTAGTCAACCTTAAAAGTGAAAACTTGAAAACATTCATTTGTTTCACCTAATCCGTTACCTGTGCATCACATTATTGAAGCGTTACCCCATCTAATTGGATGGTCTCAGTACTACTTTTCACAAACTAGGAATGATGTAATTTGGCAAGTTTCGATTGCATACTACCTGTCTGATGACAATTCTCCTCTTTTATTGAGGCCTGTAACTGAATACTGATACATGACCTCATTTTGGGAAATAGGGTAACCGGTTGTGGACGTGAACTTTTAGGAGATCTTTCAATGGCCCATATGATCTGAGATCCTCGGGTTCAAGAAGATTATAGTCTCCAGCATCAAATAGAAAAAGGAATCTTACTGGCCAAAACTTTGTACACTCTACATTGTAATATCATACTACATCTAGTAATTAAGTTTGACCAGTAAAAGAAATGTCCGGCCAATTTCAACTCCTAACATTCAAATATTGAATGAAGTCATTAAATTCTACCATGGCCTTCAAATTTGGGTGAACACTTATAAACCTAGCCCCTCTAGCTGGTTGGTGTAGTATATCTCTGATCTAACCAGAAATGTTGTCTAACTGAAAAGGAGTCATCACCATAAACAACTAAATACTGAAATGAATCAACATGTGTGGCTGCCAGTGAGAGGCCTAGATGAAGTAAAATTTCAGCATACTGCCAAGCATTGATCCCGTGACGAGATACACTGGCGCTCATGAATTAAATGGTGGCAAACACTGGCTATCAGGGAGGAAGACGATGATCATCAATGCTCTCAGCTTTAAAGCCAAACTTTACAAGATTCGAAATTTTCAGTCATTAGAAATATTTATTTGACTTCTAATTGTAGATAGAACTGATCGCCCTTTTTGAGAGTGGTATGCGATAATGGACTCTACAGGTAATACTTATATCATAAAGATATCAAGTCAAGGGCTAGAATTATATCGCGACAATGCACAGTAGGCCCAATACTACTCTTGTTCAGAGTACGCTCTCAAAAGTCATCATCTATCATTAGCTTCCCTACAGGGGAGAGGTCCCTAGAAGTAGGTCAGGGTTATATCTTCAAGATCTGATCTACTCATGCTTAAGCACAGATATAGGTGTGCCTAAACTCTTCTCTAGTTTAGTTTTCCAATGATGACCATAAGACTAAAATCACGGCAACACTAGACGAGATGAACTCGATTAATTGGGGTAATTGCCAAACTCTTAAAATAGTTGTTAAGGTTTGCTGGTTATCTGAAATGCCAAACTTGTTAGCGAGTCTACAAACTCATATCTCAGAAGTTGCCTGGCTATTAGAAGATCCAAATTGAGTTTCAGATTGTCACATGGTTGTTGAACTCTAAATTGAGTTTAAGTTGTCACATGGACCAATCTTGAGCTCGAGTATGTATGTTTAAAGATAACAGATGATCTGAGTTTCATTTCTTGGCCTGGCGCACTTAAATACCTACACTATACACATCAAACTATGCACCTAGACAGAATATTTGACCCCTTGGTTATAACCATTTGATAGTAGAGCTTTTACAAATTGTGACCACAATCTACCCAAAGCATAGTAAGAAGATGGATTTGATGTTTATAATGAGCGACGATGTTTGGATATCCTGGGCTGATTTACATTCATTGATAGGGAATGCAGTCAATTATTTCAATTGATCACACTTGATGGTGGTTTTAAAAACCATAGGGAACAAGTCTTAAGCCAAAATTGACTTTGATCATCATACTCAATCAGAAAAAATTAAAATCCAAGGAAAGAGATCAATCTGGTTAAAGAATAGATAATGTTCCAATTAAGAAACATGCCGAAACTTGGGTCCTAAGCTTATTACTCATCAGGACGGGGCTCTGGTGTGAACTACAGGCCCATATGCCTTGGCTTGTGGCATGTCTTGGCTCAAACGCCCTGTCAGCTGAGGCCTGGTCAGCAGCATTATGTGTTTGGGAGATTTTTCTGGCCTGTTGAACAGAGCCAGGCCTTCAATCATAGGCAGACGCAGGTGGTCCCACGCGGGTGTGATCGCACCCTCCTAATTCAAAAAACTCTTTTAATAGTATGTTAGGAATTTTATTTTATTATTAAGCCTTTTCACTAGACCATTGCCGCACCACCCAAATAAAAATCCTGGGTCAGCCACTGCCTTCAATGAAGCTAATTTGATGAGAGTGCTGGATCAGGGATTCTTTTCCAGAGTACAAATGCTTGATCGAGCCAACTAAACCTCTAATTAATGATAGTTGATGCCGAGTTGGTGTTGTTAAAAGGAATGATGGGTAACTAAAATATGGGTCATTATCCACATTTACAAAAATGAAAAAAACTTGTATTAACCATGTATGTGTCATGATCTATTTAAAAACGTTTTAAAGAGAAATAGACTTCCGAAATAGACATGCCAAACAGCACCTGAATAAAATTGATTGGGCCTGCGCTTTACTCATTTTGATATTTGCTGAATATGGACTATGTTGAGACCTTTCTATATGGACTATTTTGACATGGCAAACTTCGCTAGAGGCCTTTGAATTGCAAATAGCTTATTTCTAACAATTGGCAGGTCAATTCATGAACTATTTTAGCAAACTAATCTCATGCAGTTCCTAGGTCGATTTGTATAAATCCATTAGTGGTGCCTACCTAAAAAATTCAAGCTACTCAACAGCAACAACCCCATGTTAGGGTTGCTCCAATCATTGCTGGCCCCTCTTCAAGCAGATCACATTGGTTTTTATTTTAACCATGTGTTTTGCACGCAGTCAATTTGATTATGGGCCCTACCTTCTTTTTTCTTTTTATTCTTTTGTAACTATTCTTAAACGCAAAATAAAAAAATAAAAAAAAGAAGTAATTTTCTTTTTATTTCGACAATTTTCACTTTAAATTTGTATTAAGTTTTTATTTCACATTAAATCTTACATTGTTCCATTACTTTTTATCGTCTAATCATATAATTGCATATATTTTAATTTTGACCATTATCAAAACTTCTTAACATTCATGCATATAAACATTTAAAGCTGGACTGTGACAAGAACCAAATGTCCAACAGAAAAATGAAGATTCAAATATGACTAGAACCATAGGAGAAAATGCCACCAAAAGTGAGACCCCCTGACTCTGATTGGGTCCGGGTGACGAATGGCACCAATTGAAAGATTTTCATAGGCCAAGGATACTAGGTTTCCTTACTCTCCCCTGGCCACTAGGCCCAAAAAAAGAAAAAAATGAAATAAAACCAATAGAATAATATTAAAATACAATATTCATAGGCCATATATCATAAGACTTTCATGATTGTCTTTTTGTTTTTCATAAATGCATACTAGGACCCATCACAAAGATGATCAAACGCATTTTGACTAGAGATGGTGGGTCAAAAGAAAAAGACCTGACTTGGCCTTGTGAAAAACAAACTGAGTTAACAAGTACAGAACTATGGGTGAAGAAATTCAGAAAATTTTCAGGTCAACCAACCAACCAAGCTGACAAAAGGATCAAATGTCATCTTGAGAGAGTACATACATGATTGGGGGTCACTTAATTAAGTTCTAGATATGACATGAACGTCCCAAATTGACGTGCCTACAGTTGTGTCGGATACTTGTTGAATTAGAAGCTCTCCACCATACTTGTATTTTCTGTGTCAAGGATCAACTTTGTCAGTCACTTCAGCGTCTCCCTTCCGCTCTGGTGAGAGAATCATTGTTCAATATTTATATCTGGGAAAGCAATGAAATTCTGCAAATGTTACATTTCTCCACATTCAGCTATGACACATGCAAGCTTTGGACGATTGTTCGGTCCAGTAGCAACATTCTCAATCTTCCTAACAACCAAAAGACCATCTCCTAGAACTCTCTGCAAGACAATTAAGATTATCAGACGCAGGAAGTAAAAACCATTTATAACTAAAACACATCCACAAAATTTTCTTAGAAGTTTTCATAAATGATCCAATCTGGACCGCATATGGTAAACATCTGGGGCAAGAACTGAGAGAAAGAGAATACATGCTTCGGGTCATATAATCACATAATGGAAAGTTAACTCAGGCCATATCACCCTCTGATGTTGGACCAAAAGGTCACTTACAATTGAAGTAATGAAATTAGATGACATTAACTGCAGGTAGGATGCATTAAGAGCTTACCCCAAACACCACATGCTTATTGTCGAGCCACTCACATTTAGCGCATGTGATGAAGAACTGCAAATATTGAAATGTCATATTCTAATCAGCTGAAGGCGTAACTAGATAAAATATTTTTTCAGTAGAAAGATGGCTGTATCAGTGTATTATTAAAAGAAGCTGGCTCCCTTTAGTCTCTACTGCATGGAAAATTGTCCCACTACATCTGTTGCGAACCAAAATATAGTACACAACTACACATGCAAATGCAATGGGACATTTCTCGAGCAGACCACAGTGTCCCTTTTCTTTTTCAGTGATCCCGTTATTTCAGGATAAGGTTCTATTTGCCATCTTTCTTCATTGGTATATCACATTAAAAGATAAAAAATATCAAAATCAAAATCAACTTTGAACATTAGTAAACAATGTAAGGAATATGTATTAGTGACGTTACCTGGCATCCATTAGTATTTGGTCCACTATTGGCCTGAAATGAAGAAAGAAATGATAAGAATAAGATAGCTTATCAACCAAGTTTAGAAGGATGGGCAAAAAGAAATGCTAACGCCGAGTTTAAAGGTGTGAAGATACTCATGCATATGCCCACATACAAGCACATGTAGTGCAGACAAGCATCTTGGCAACAATAGGGACTAGGGAAAAAAATATAAATTTTGTGTTCATCTGTGGAATGTGTTTATCTGGATGTTTCACCTCAGCCTTTTCATTTCCATAGCATACACAAAGTCCAACTGCGAACAACAAGGTGAAATGCAGAGCACACAGCAGAATAAAAACAAAAGTCAAAACATGTCATTGATTCAGATATGGAGTTGATTAATCCAGTGGAATTACTTAAACATCAGATCTGTGTTTCACAACATTACGAAATCCACAACAATATTACAACCTTGGAGGGTGGGATAGCCAAGTTTTGTTCAATATCAGCCAGATGAAATGGGTCAAACCTTCAGGCCAGGAAAGCTCATGGAAAGTTCGCCCTGGACGGTGGACACAACCCATTCAAAAATTTTCAACCCATGTGTATGACACCAAAGTTGCCATCCTATCACTTTAATGAAAAAAATGTTGGAATGAATTGATTTCTGGTGGTAACATTGAGGTGCTGGACTTTACTGCAAATTCGTTAATGAGGGATTGATGATATAACTGATTGGATGAGAGTATTTCTTCTGGATGGAGAAAGCAGGCGTGCCTGCCAAATCTTGAGTTTTCATATTATTTATTTATTTTTGGAGGTAATGGTATCATTTACGACCAAAGCACCCAGAGGAAGATGAATGACCTGTATTGAAGTGCTAAGAGCCAATTTGATAGATCCAGGGGTGAACCAATTGGAGTTGTCTGTGTCAATTGCATGACCAGTCTCTTTTACCCAACAAACTTAAGGCCTGAGAGAGGTATCTAACTGATTTTGGAGTTGTCTGTGTGAAGAGAGCAATTTGTCCACAAATTGGAGAATAAATAAACGGGTTCCTTCAACATTAAGGGGCTATGGGCTCCCCTTATCTAAGGGCCTTTCAGATGTTTAGATGGATGGCGTGCGTGCGCGCACATATGGTGTTTTTTATTCACAATATGTAGATTTGGCAAGGACAATCAGATCACAAAGACTTGGGTTGAATAAAATAACAAATATAATGTAAAGGTGGTTAGAAAAGAGTTTGAACACATATCTATACATTTTGGGAATACACATCTATCCATTTTGGGTTTTGGACCCACTAGAATCAATCCAGGTGATGGCTGAAACTTTAACTTATCAGGTGATATGACTAGTCCCTAGGTTTGACGGAGTTTTATAACCACGATTTCTATAGACTATTACTTCAACTCTCTTGAAATTACTCGGCAGTTACCTATTTAAAAAAAGCACTCCACATCAAATATATAGAGCGAATATCTGGCCCTGCATAACAGACTTTCAGTGAATTATGCCACCATTAATTCCCATCATCATTCTGCAGAGAAGAATTAAAAGAACTATATCCCAAACAGCAATAGAATAGAACTCCATCCTTTATGCCAAAGAACACATTAGGCTGACTATTCCAACAAACCAATCAAGATTTAGGGTACATAGGGATGTATCCTAAATAACCACACTATAGAAAAGAAATGATATATTCTTCTCTATATAAGGATGTATCCATAGTCTTGCTAAGGAGGGAGTTTTTCGTTCTTCTCTTTCCTTTGATGTTTAGTGCTTTGTTGTATTGTTAGTTTAGGTGCTGTGTGGTTTTTCTTGGGGCTGGCTTAGCTTTGCTTGTTATTTTTTGTGCTTTTTTGGTGCAATAAGATTTTTATACAATTATAAAAAAAAAAAAAAAAATGATATACCCTAATTGCATGTGAAACAAAACGTAAGGAACTTAAAAAAAAATTAACGAGAAGAAAAGACAAATTAAACTGCTGAGTGTTCACACTTCACACATATCCAGCGCATACAGATTAGTGAAGACAAATACATACCATTGACAATAGACCGGGGCCAGTATGCTTCGCAATGAAGTTCTCATCCTCAAACTTGCTTCCATATATGCAAACACATCCACTGCCATCACCCTGAAAAACAAGACCACCCAAGCCAAGTGAGAAAAGGGAAGTTACCCGAGCAAATACCGGGAGAAATATGACATCAAATATACTCTGCCAATTTTTTTTTACTGCCGGTCCCAAGCCCAGGCAAAGGAGGGTTGCATTAGGTAGGTTGATAACCACTGTAAAAATTTGTCACAACCCAAACATGAATTCTGGGATTACAACATTCCGAGATCATTATAGGGCGTTCCTTGCTTTAATCGACGCATTGTAGCGTTGCCCGGTTGCAAGGAAAGTGGGCAAGGGTCACTGCATCATTCTAGATGAGGACGGCTAAAAAAGTTAGTCCAGCAGTAGAAGAAAAGAAAGATTCGACTTGCTACTTGGATATAGGAACATTGACAGGCAAGAGCATGGAGTTAGTCAAAATAATGAAAAGAAGAAAAGTTAGTGTAGTCTGTCTACAGGAGACAAAGTGGAAGGGGGATAAAGCTAAGGAGCTCGCTGATGGCTATAAACTTTTTTATGCGGGAAAGAACAACACAAGAAATGAAGTGGGTATAGTTGTAGATAAGGTTTTGAAAGAGAAAATTATAGGGGTAAAGAGATTGAGGGATTTAATTATAGCAATTAAACTAGTGTTAGAGGAAGACATAATCCATATCATTAGTGCATATGCTCCCCAAGCAGGATTGGATGAAAGTGTCAAGAACCAATTTTGGGAGGAGACGGATGGTTTGCTACGAGAAATTCCAACTAGAGAAAAGATTTTCATAGGAGGGGACTTAAATGGGCATGTGATGTAGGCCGATCCAAGACATGGACCCGCAGGCTCTGATGGAACCGCTTGATGGGGTCCACATGATCTCTAATTTTGAGATCCTTATCATTAGTTTAGATAGTCTCTAAATTAGTAGAGTTGCTTAGTATATTTGCTTCCTAAATTCTATTTTGATTAAGATTAGGTAGTTTCTGATTTTAGAATGTCTTGGTTATTAAGAAAAGATATTACTCTATATGTAAAGGAGTCCCCTATTGTAATGCTTATGCTATATTCTAATAAAATTCAGAAGTCTCGTGAGTTATCTTTGCCTATTTCTCCTAAGTGATCTTAAGACTTGAGTCGGAAGACTCGATCTCACCGTCGGATGTGTAGATCTTAATAAGCATGTAGGAAAGGATAATAGAAGTTATGAGAGAGTGCATGGAGGACAAGGATTTTGAGAGAAGAATGAGTTAGGAGACACTATCTTGGACTTTGCATTAGCATTTGACCTTATAATAGCAAAACACTTGCTTTAAAAAGAGACGAGCATTTAATTACTTATAAATGTGGAATTAGTAGGAGTCAGATAGACTTTTTTCTAGTTAGAAAACATGACTGATTGGATTGAAAGATTATAAGGTTATCTCAGGAGAGAGTTTGACCACGCAACATAGGCTAGTAGTTTTAAATATTTGCATTAGAAGTAGAAAGAGGGGGTGTAAATAAAATGTGCCCTAAAACAAGTGGAGAGATTTGAAAAGAGAGTGAGAATATTTAAGGACAAAGTGATAGGAGAGGGAGAATGAAATTTTGAAGGAGAAACAATAGCGATGTGGAATCAAATGGCTAACTGTATTAGGAAGGTTGCTAAAGAGGTACTTGGAGAGTCAAAAGGGAAGAGACACGATAATAAAGAAACCTGATGGAAGATTTGTAGAGATTCAAGAATTTGTTCGTGAGAAGAAAATGCCGGATGAATGGAGAAAGCGTTGTCGTACCTATATATAAGAACAAGGGAGATATACAAAACTATACCAACTATCGTGGAATTAAACTTATGAGTCATACTATGAAGCTATGGGAGAGAGTAATTGATGCAGGCCAGATCCTTGGTCTGGCTGCCCATTGGGCCAAGTCCATAAAAAGATCTTCAAATCATGCAAGAGTTTTATTTTTAGTATTAGCTGGATTTTAGGAATAATTGGGAGATTAATTAGAAAGTTTCTCTTATTTGATTAGTGCTTATTTTAATTAGAGTTGTTTCCAAGAATAGGTCAGAGTATGAATCTATATAAAGGATTGTAATCCCTCTTTCGGGACAATGCATTGATTAATAAAATTTCCCTTAAGTTTTTCTCTTGGTTATTTGTTTGTGGTGTGAGACGAGGACGTTTTGGATCCCATGGATCCCTATCCCTAAGCCCTTTGGCTTGGAGTTTAGCCCGTTGGCTATCCTCCATTCCCTACGCTGTGTTAGTAATGGGGCAAAGACTTAGATAGAAGACCAAGATATCTGAAAATCAATTTGGTTTTATGCCACGGAGGTCAACAATGGAAGCTATCTTCTCACTTAGGTAATTAATGGAAAAATATCGAGCAAATAGTTAAAACCTGTATATGGTCTTTATCGATATAGAAAAATCCTTGGACAGGTTACCGAGAGATTTAATTTAGTGGGGTTTAAATAAAAGGAATGTTCCAAGAGGTTATATTGAAATTATTAAAGATATGTATGAAGGAGCAGTAACAAGTGTGAGGACTACTTATGGAGAGATAGGAGAGTTCCCTGTAACCATAGGCTTGTATCAGAGGTCAGTCCTAAGCCCTTATCTCTTTGTACTGATTATGGATGAGTTGACCGTTCATATTCAAGAAGAGGTACCTTGGTGCATGTTATTTGCAGATGATATTGTGTTGGTAGATGAATCAAGAGATGGAGTGAAAGCAAAACTTGAAAGATGGCGGGACGCTTTAGAATCCAAAGGCTTTAGAATAAGCCGTACAAAGACATAGTATATGGATTATAACTTTAGTAGGCATATAGAAAGAGCTGAAACCACTATGAGAATTGAAGACCAGGAGATACCACAAAGTGATTCTTTCTGCTATCTTGATTCTATAATTAGTAATGATGGGGAGATAAATGAAGATATCGAACATAAGATAAAAGCGAGATGGTTGAAGTGGAGACTTGCTTCTGGAGTTCTTTGTGACCGACAAATGCCAACAAGATTAAAGGAAAAATTTTATAGGACAACGATAAGACCAACTATGACCTATGGAGCAAAATGTTAGCCAATCAAGCCACAAATGCACAAAATGGATGTAACAGAGATGAGAATGTTGAGGTGGATGTGTGGTAAAACTAGGAAAGATAAAATTAGAAATAAGCACTTTCGAGAGCATTTAGGGGTGGCATCAATAGGGGATAAAATTAGAGAAACCCGTTTGAGATGATTTGGGCATGTCCAATGTATGCAGGTAACGGCGCCGGTATGGAAAAGTTTGGCCATAAAGGTTGATGGCCCACCATGGGAAGGGGAGAGGGGTACGCCAAAGAGGACATGGATGGAGGTGGTAAAAATGGATATGAGGAAGTGTAATTTATCTAAGAATTTGGCTCAAGATAGATCAGACTGGAGAAACATAATTCGTGTAGCCGACCCCAACATAGTTGGGACAAGGCTTTGATGATGATGACTTAAAGAAAGGAAAGAACAAGGAAGACCTTGTTTGTTAGGCATTCATAATTGTGAACAACTTGACACGGTGAACTATGTCAGAGCAAAAACTAAGCATTAAGCTTATGCAATTACATGGGGACACTTGACAACTTGACATGGAGAATTGAATTGAAACTCAAAGTACTTCTTTTAGAATCCAAGCCCAAGGTTAATTAAGTTGCTTAGAGATAGTGGTGCAGCCCGGATCCTCAATCAAAAAATAGACCATAGAAGGATTCAGCCACTAGGTCACACTCACGACAATAACAAACACCATAACTGAAGAAAAACTCGAAAAACATTGATTAATTGAAGATGAGCATGAATTACAACAGAGCGTGGCAGTCCTTATATAGAACAGTAGGATCAATCCCTCAACAAACAAGACTTTCTAATATTGAAGAGATCTAATTTAAACTAAGAAACTGACTAATATTAAACTTAATTAATAATAGAAAATAAAATTAGGATAAAATTAGAACTCCACAGTAGCTCTTGGTCAAATTGGGCCTGTGGACTGAACCGAATGGACTGGGTTGACCAATGGTCAATGGTCTGGCCCAGTTGACTTGGGCCTGGTCTTGGTCCATATTGCATCAGATAGGAAGTTGGCAATAATGCATACTTTAATGCTAGATAGATTGATGATGGAGGTGGTGGTGGTGAACTGGTGATGCATGCAAAATAAGCTATCCACCACTTCTGTCCTCTCATATTGTTTGGGCAGCGTGCTACACTAGATTAAGGTACAGCACTACAGCAGTTCTTCCTTTTTCTAACTTTCCATCAGATAAGGTCGTTGCATGATAGAATAGGGTTTTGCCTTCTACTTAGTCAAAGGGAAGCTGTCAAGGATATGTACAACGGGTATTTATTTTTACATTTCAAATAAGCCCTCTGATACAACAGGAAGGGGATTAAAAATTTTAGGCAGCTTTTTAGAGCTAAACAAATAAATTAAGTTTTCAATAGAAAAATTCTAAACAGTTATTTTGCAGGTGAGCAAGTCAACTTGGGATCCACCTTGTGTGTAAGGTTCTCATGACGCACTTAAAACTGGGCAACCCTGACCTAGTGCAAATACTCAGTAACCTACTAAAAGTATGATCACAAATCATAGACAATGACTGACCTTCAGAAAGTCACCAGCTTGCATCATAAATTCCTTGATCACCCTATGAAACTGGCATGACTTGTAACCAACTGGTATTCCGGCCTTTCTGCAAGTTATCTCCGATACAAAGAAATGAAAAGAGTGAACGGATGCAAGACAACATTACATCAGTTTTACTGCAACCATATGCACCACAACAACATTTTCTTTTCAATTTTTAGAACACTCAAATGCAAATTTAAGTAACCATACAGACCATAAACCATCATCTCATGGTGAAATGTTCAGGTACTTAAAACTAATAAATAATTAAGAAGTACAATTAAAAGGATCTTACACGGTGAATTCACAGGTTCATACAAAAGAGCAGAAAATTTACTGATATATTGATTTTGTTCACGCCATTCTAACATCATATGAGAAAAGGCACAAATGCTAGGAAATTCCATTAAAAGATACGTTACCAACTTTACAATGAACAGAATGAAGCACCTCCTAATAGTTGCTAGCATGTTTTATTATCATGACAACCAATCACCTATAAATATTACAACATAAATAGAAAAAGAAACAGAAACCAAAAACCATTTAAATAAAAATTATCCTTTTTCTGAATGATGTTTAGATAAAAAAAAATTAAAAAAAAAAAGTGCACTGTTTATTTCTTTAACTGCTGGAAATCATTGCGAAATACACAAACAATATAGTAAATTAATAAAACCTAAATGAAATTATTTATGACAAACTCTGTCAACTCACAACTTGCTGCAAATAAGCGTGTTGACCTACCTGTACTCACCGGTGCAGAACTGCCTGCATACCACAAAAAGAAGATTGTTCTTAGGCAGTGAATTAGTGGTACTTCAAAAAAATAAGCAATGCAGAAAATAATTCCCTCCATATATAAAGTACATTCCAAAATTAAATAAATATTGTTATTGGTAACACAAAACATTGATTAAGACTCATTATAGACATGGATCAAATATCAGCCAATACGTATCCAGTATATTGGCCGTATTGGTCTAGAATGCTGTGTATTGGAGCATATCGGCCGATGAATCCAATATGATGAGTATTGGCTGATAGATCAGGTGTATCAGTCAATCCATCAGGCATATCGGCCCATATGCCCAATATGTATCAAATGACCCCCTTTTTAAGCCAAAAGCCTCTCTTTTCTACATTCATTTTTCAGGGAAAAATTACGAGGAGAATTGTATTGTACAGCCTTCCATTCTTAAAAGATAAAAAAAAAAAAAAGATGGGGGGGGGGGGGGGTTGGGTTGGTTTGGAGAGGAAGAAAAAAACAGTGAAAAACAAAGAAAAAAACTGAAGCCAGTACACCATCCTTAGCTAAGGGCTTTCTTTTAGTAAGAAAATTCTGAATTTTAATAAGGCTTTTAGGTCCTCTTCGCTCGTTTTGGGTTGCAATGATCTAACAAGTATTTATGATGCATGTTTGGAGCGTACGTTTATTCATATAGCCATTATTTGGGCTATTTAAAAGATTTATATTTTGATTTTTTCTCATAAATATTCATGAACTTTTGGAAATCTTTTGAAAAGAGAAAAAAAAAATTCCCAAAACTTTACTCACAAAAACTATTTCATTAGTTTTTTTTCCCCTAAATTTATATGTTCCATAAATCAAACCCATCTAACTGTAGTTATTAACTAGGGAGTAGTAAGCACTTCACTGATGATGTCATGCTACAATATATATATATATATATATATATATGTATATATATACTAATCTAACTATTAACATTTAATTAGGCCTTATTATAATAAGAATACAGTTGAAAAAATATGTCACTATTTTTATTTTATAATAATACAGTGATATAGGACGTAGATGACGATGACAGATCTGATACTCCCATTGATGCAGGAGAGAATGGTCTAAATTTCATGGATCCTGTGTTTGATCAAGCCCTTGATCAGTCGATCAATCATGGGGCATTGGCCCTGATTGAATGACCCATTTCAATCAGGGCCGGCCCAATCAACCATAAGGCACTAATGTAAAATGGAATGGGCTTAATTTGGGTTTCAAATTACTAATTAGAACATAAAAATGCTGAATTTAAAGTGGACCCAAAGCAAACCCAATTGTGTCCTAACCAGGCCCATAGACATGTAGGGTCAGTTCATATGTGTACCTCTTTACTTGGCTCTACATGCTCAAAACATGGGACCATAGCCCACATAAAGTGGGGCGCCCAATAACCCCTAATCATGGATTAAAAAATCGGCCAAGTCCAAGTCGAGTCGGACCCAACTATTTTTATTTTAAATTGGGACTCGGTCCATGCGACTCGGTGGAGTCTCAGACTCAGCTCTGACTGAGTCGGGTCCCAAGTCCGAGTTTTTTTTTTTTTTTTTCCTTGCCCCTAATGCAAGAAAGTTTGAAGCTTGAAACTTTCCAATGAAGAATCCAAGAGGGGGGAAGCTTCCTAAATCAAGAAGGGAAGTTCTAAAGAGGCAAGAGGAGAGAAAACTTCTCCACAAGGGGCTTCCAATTCAAATTTGAATCGCTAGAAAAATTTCTAATTTTTATAATTCCTTCTTTTTAGTAAGTTATTTTGTAAATGATTTTATTAGCAATCTTTCAAAATTAGTTACGTTACATGGGTGGCCAATCTTTCTTAATTAGTTAAAATAGATGGATAGCTAGGATTTAGAAGAGACTAGGGCTCTCTCATGTTGAAAAGCACCACTATATAAACAACAATATGGGATGTCCAACCTCATCTTGGCTCTTTTCTTTTTTTTTTTTCTTTATTTTGTTCTTTTTTCCAATAAAAGTTGGGTATTTATTACACTTTTCTCTTTTCTTCATTGGTTTGGGTGGGTTCTCCCAAAGGATTGAAGATCAATCAAGTAGTGGATTAACATTTTGGTGTAAGCTATCATCTACTTTGCTCCTTGTCTTGGTTATTTGATGTTGATCAAGGTAGAGTTGAGTTTCGGGGTTTTCCAAATCAATTGGGATATTTTGTTCTCTTTTTCAATAAAAGTTGGGTATTTATTGCACTTTTCTCTTTTCCTCATTGGTTTGGGTGGGTTCTCCCAAAGGATTGAAGATCGATCAAGTAGTGGATTAACGTTTTGGTGTAAGCTATCTTCTACTTTGCTCCTTGTCTAGGTAGAGTTGAGTTTCTGGGTTTTCCGAATCAATTGGGATATTATTTGGCTTCAGTGGATAGTTTGCTTGTTCTAATCACGACTACGTCACCCATTTATTTAAAATAAACATTAAAAGATTCAAACAAGAAGCAAAGAGCTTCTTGGAGGCTTGGAAGATGAGTGTGGGCTCTTCGAGGGGAAAGGTACTATGAATTCGCCTTTTTGGCCACTTAATGGATGTTGTGGAAGGAAAGAAATTTGCGGTGCTTTGAGGGCCACACTTCTTCTATTCAAAACCTTATTGATAAGGTAAAATTCATTATTGTATCATGGGCATCATGCTTCCACTAGTCTCGAGGCTTCCCTACTTCGCTTTTCTTGATGAATTGGAAGGAGATAGCCTTTTCCTCTTCCATTGTGAAGAAGAAAAACGCTTGTCAGTTTCCTCCTCCATTGGGTTCTTCTAAATTGAATGTTGATGGTGGTGCTTTTGGCAACCCAGCTAATGCAGGTTTAGGAGGTGTCATTAGACATGGGAGTGGGAAGCCCATTCTCTCCTATTCTGGGCTGGCTGGTGTTTGTCCAGTTAATCGGCGGAATCCCTAGCCCTTCTGACAGGTCTTCGAGAAGCTAGGCAGCTTAACATGCATGGTATCTTGGTAGAGGGTGATTCCATGTGTGCTTATAGGTAGGCTTCTGATGCTTGCAAGCCTCCTTGGATGATGGCGGATGTGATGGAGGAGGTGATGGACTTGACTAGAAGTATGAATGCATCTTTTTTGCACATTCGAAAATCTACTCATGAGATGGCAGATAAGCTAGCTAAAGAGGGCATCGCTCATCAGAGTTTGTTTATAACTTACAATTATGAATCTCTGTGATTTTGCCTTTTTTTTTTTTTTCCTTTTTGCTTGCCATGTTTCTTTCAGTGTTTAGCTGGTCAACATACCCCTACTACCTTCGCTTTCTAATAAAAAATTTTACCTTTAAAAAAATGGATTCGAACAAGAAATGGACTCCAAGGAACCTTGACACAAAGGATTCATCTCCCACCCATATATCATCCCACACAAACTATTGGTCACTCCCCAACTAAGAAATGTACTCCCAAGGAAACATACGCACTAAAGATGCCGAGTCTCCAACTGCAAAGACTTCCCTCCAGCTTTCGAAGCCTCATGCATATTTCTTCTAGCCAACTTCAACGCGCCCTCCCCAGGCTTTTCCACCATTACTTTCCTCTCCACCGTCATTAGCTCAACAAGCCCTAGTTCTTCTCTGTCTTTCTAACTCTGAGGCCACCTCTTTTTTTAAACTTAGAGACATGATGAATCTGTTTGTTCTCTTTATTGCCTTCCGAAAGGAAGTCCCACTATTATTTTACTTTTTTTTTTAATTCCATTCGCCATCGGCACCATAATATGGAATAATGATAAGTACTATACCATTAAATTGGCCACTGCTGCCTTGATAAACACAATATGGCCCCGAAAAAAAGTCATCGTCTTTTTAAGATGCTAACTCCTTTTCAATTTTCTCAATCACAAGATCCCACACAGCTATGGATCAAGGTTCACTCCCAATGAAAGTCCCAAATTTTATAGGTAGGGAACCTAACTCACATCTGACAATGTTAACCAACTCATTGGTCTTTTCCAAACTCATACCAACCCTTACAAGGGTGCTTTTACCGATATCGATTAGAAGCCCCCATAGAAATGCAAATTATTTAATAACATCTTTGATAGTTTTCGTCCCCTGGGTTGAGGCTCCCTAGAATGCCAATATGTCATCCTCCCTTACAAAGGTGCTTTTACCGATATCGATTAGAAGCCCCCATAGAAATGCAAAATATTTAATAACATCTTTGACAGTTTCTGTCCCCTGGGTTGAGGCTCCATAAAACGCCAATGTGTCACCCTCAAATTGTAGGTGAGTAATTTCCAATCCTCCATTTCCAAATTTGCCACCATGGATCAGGCTGGCGAAGTGAACCTTTTTTCCAATAAAGCACCAAAACCTTCCACCACAACAGTGAACAAGAAGGACCACAAGGGGTTATCTTGCCTCGGCCGAATGCTTCTAAATACTCCCAAGGGTGATCCACTAATCAATATCAAAAAAGAAATTGTAGAGATGCATTTCTCAACTCACTCATGCCACTTTGGACCAAAACCCAGTTGATGTAACATATAAAATGAAAGTTCCAATCTACATGTCCACTCAACTTTTCCATATCATTTTTTATCAAAACCCCTTGCTTTTCTTTAGTTAATGGCTTCATTAGCAACTAGCGTCTCATCCAAAATCTGCCTCTTTTTTCCCGCAAAGGCTCCTTGAATTGGCCCAATTATTGTTGTCATGACTTTAATCTGTTGGCTACCAATTCAAACAGAAACTTGTAAAAGCAACCCAATTGGATCACCCTGCTTTAATAAAATAAAAGTTGAAACCATTAGGACCAGGTGCTTGGTCTCCTGCCTACAATGCTTTTGAGGGAGGAAAAAAAAAAAAAAAAAAAACCTTTCTACTCTAAAAATTGTTTGCAAGGAAATACTGCTAGATCATCAGAAATTGCCTTGAAACAGATGCCAACCAAAGTGGGTTTAAAACTACTCAGCATATGATTCAGAGAAATACTATTTTGGTGTAACTCGTCATCGCAGGGTGCTAAGGAAAAAGCAGCAGCAGCGCTACCCAAACAAGAAAGAAGGCCACAAGCAATATGTAATGTATCCAAGACCATGAGCAAGACGCAGTAGAGCTGGTACATGAGGTTGCAAGTGGACCAAGTGTGACTTTCCTAGGATTTGATTTACTGGGGTCATCACATCCGTCGCATTAGCATTCGCTTTCATTTTTTCCATCAAAGGTGATATTATTTGATGGCCATTTGTGGGGTCTTCATCTTTGTTACTTCAACTTGAACCATTTTTAAGAGGAACCCAATTCTTAGAATTGGCAGGAATTCAATTCCATGGAAACAAACAAAGGGAGCCCCATAGAAGAAGAGAGAAGAAGAGATATGGGTTCACCTGAAATTCTCTGCCGTTTTGGGGGCGATATCAGCAAAGAGCTCCATCTTGATTCTCCCAGCGGGGATGCCTCCGATGGTGACGTCGAAGAAGACGATTGGGTTCTTAGGGTTTGGAGGCCTCAGATGCCAATCCACCGCGTTCGATGCATTTCCTCCTCCTCCTCCTCCTCCAACAACAACGTTCGAAGCCATCATCGAAGGATACAGAGAAAATAGAGAAGCTACATAAAATAAAAAAGAGTAGAAGATGTTTTATAGTGGCCTCTTGAGCTATTGCTGTTTTAGAGTGTTCATTTTAAGGTTCTTGGGGATGGATGGACCAAGCTTATTGACCCAAACTCAGACATGATGCAAACCCAACTTTGAATCTAGTGGGTCTATAACCCTAGACCCATAACCAGGTATTTTTTTTAGTGTCTTGGTACCCATTTTAACTTTAATTGGATGTGAAAAGGTCAGGGTGTTGGGTTCAGCCTGGCCTTTTTGGTTATTGGGTCTATACTCATGGACTGTAGTCCATGTGTAGGGGTGTTTATAGGCCGCGTCTAGACAGGCTGAAGCATATCCAAGCCTGGTTCGACTTTAGAAACATAGGCTCATATCAGCATGAGCCCGACAAATGCCATTAGTTTCAGGCATGAGCCCGCCCTGACACAGGCTTTATTTCATGTTCGTGCTTCTAACACTTGTTTGGACAAATTAATCACTAAATTACAAGCACTCATTGATAAGACCGGCAAAAGTAGGGCTTTAAGCTCTCCATCACTTAACCCAAGTTCGATCCAATTGTTAAACGGACCCAAATCTCCTATCTACTTGTCTAATCTCATTTGAGAATAAACGGATAGCCTAGCAGTGAGGAGTGCCGGTCTCATCCAACTTATAGACCCGACTCTCTATAAGTTCGATCCATGGGTCCTCCCCCTTGTGTGCAGGTGGTCCCTCCCTATGTTGTGTTGGGGTTCACTCTTGTGTCGGTCAGGTCTCTCGAGGGTCCAGCAGGTACCAAAAGAAAAAAGGTATAATCTCATTTGTGACATATTATGTTTAATGTTTTAAAAGCATATACTCTTCAAGGTCTATGAGTCAATAACTTGGTCAAATGTGTTCAAGCAAGTCCTACAACTAGGTCACCTAGTTTATACTCTTCAAGACTCGATCGAGTCAACATGAGTTCTAAACAATGATTGTAACTCTGTTATTTGATAAGATGAAGAAGACGACTATGAGGTGGAAGGAGAATAAGTCCTTGAGTAAATATACTGGGTTGGGGGTGATCAGCCACCCACTCAGAAGCATATGAGGCTACAAAACCATCATATTTTGATATTATGGCTGAAGTAAACATGAAATGGATATGGTTTATGCTAATGATGATGTGTCCATAAATTGTAGTAGTACCAGGAATAAGAATGGTAGCTATAAATGTATGTAATGAGCTGTTCGCTTGTAAAAGAATAAAAAAATCTCAATGTTCTCATGTATTCTGCTGAAGCCATTTTGGTTTGAATTAGTAAATCTCAATGATTTTATCAAGAAAAATCATCGAGTGAGAGATGTGTGGACCCTTTTCGTTTTGTCTTTGGGAACCCTTTGATCGAACAGATCGCTTTACATCGACTAACTCCCCCGTTGGCATAGGCCCAAAATTGACAGTTTTCCAACTATCACTTTTACCGTTGAATTGAAATCCTTTAAATTTGATGATGCCTTCTAAAACTATTAAATTTAAGCGTCATAAGTCCAGGGGTTAAGATGATCTGATCGAGTTGAAATTTTGTACATATGCAGGTCTCACTGCAATCTTTTGATCCTTACCTCCCCCATAAATTGGCATTCCGCTAGGTTGACCCCACAAGGGGCACCGCACGAGGTCCAGTCTTCCTGATGGAGTGGGCCCGCAGGAAAGGGTGGCCCTTTTATGAAATGAACTCATGGTGAAAGATGATCCCAAGTTTAACTATTATTTGGGCTTTATCCTACTTAAAATGATTTTCTCAACCTAGACATACAAATTTGAATCCATGATTACCCTTCTACTGCAACCAAGCATCTCCCAGATCAATGCTTTCCACCATTTTATATACTGTTTTTATTTAGATTTCGGATTGTCAATGAGGATAACACATGATCTTTTTGGGTCAATTCCAAAGAGATTATTGGACATAGATGATGATGATCTTCAAATAATAGTCAAGAAATGCAGCTTCCTAATTCATGTTAGACCAATGACAATGTAGATTAGTGTTATTACTGTTGATGGGTTATGATCAACTGATCCCATTTTTGCAGTCTTCAACCTACAAATTAAGCTGTGGTGTGCCAATGGTCCAGTAGTAGAAATAAAAATAGCCAAATTAATGCTGTCACAATGGGTCAGTTGGGCCTGGAAGCTATCAGGTCAAGCTTATTCAAATTTAGGGTTTTAGGTGTAGCCCCCAATACATAGAGATTAGAGAGGACAATTTGGCTACAACCCTGACGTCCTAATTGCAAGTATCTAACTTGTGAACCTTTCTGTTGGGCCCTTCTTTGATGCATGTCAGTCACAGGGTAAGGTGGGCTTGACCAGTATTACTTGATCTCAGACATCATTTATGGCCGAACGTTTACTGATTTTTGCAGATAATAAAATTTGGGGCCCATAAATGGACTGTCATGATCATCAATATGATGACTTTATACACACCCATAATAAGATTGGGTGGGTCTTTGGGCCGTTCTTGGCCAAACAGTGCCATTCATGGATAGCCCAAATTTAAAGGTGGTACTGATACAAGTTAGAGAGATTTTAACTAATGCTAAGTCCATCACATCATTGGTCTAGAACTACTGCAAGATTCTCTCTAATTTCCTTTGAATTGGACCCGTCCCATTTCATGGGTCTGCTGTATCCTAATCTTCATAAGTTTCAGGTTCAAAGGTTACACACACAGCTTCTATAAAAATGAACTCTATCAAAAAGAAAATGTTCAAAGAGACCCAAACTGACAGGTAATCAGAATTACAGGATAACCAGAGTCTGGGGCTTCAAAAGACCACGGTCTTTTCATAATCTCAACAAGACCCAGAGTTCCGGCAAAAAGCATCTTAAATTAAAAAGAAATTTGGCAAACTGGATTCTATGATCAGGCTGTTAGTTGGCTGGAACCTGGTCCTGTACGGCTCATTTGGATTTTATTTAATAATTTGTATTTAAGTTACTTGGTTTATGAGTAATGAGAGTTCATTTGCTTGGATAACCTGAGTAACCAGTGACGGTTGTTTTGATCTTTGCTGCAAACAGTTAAAGATAAGATATAGAGTTGCTGGGATTTGATTTACAGATAAATTGAGTTCAAGGCAACCTACTTCTGAGTGTCCCAATAGTGGCTTTCTAAACTATCCAATTTCAAGCTAATATGATGCATCATTGCGGGCTTCACGAAAACCTGATTTGAAAACTCACTGACAAAATCTCACATCCAATACATGCGAAAGGAAAAACGAAGCCCCAAGCATTTCACAGCCAGTTTCCATTTAATTTACGCACTGACGCTAGAAGAGAAAATTTGTACTACTTGAAACAACCATTTACAACTAATGTCTTGAAACAAATTATGATGTTCATCACTAACAATATACCCATTCAAAGTAAGGACAGAGAGCACCCCTTGTGGTTGTGAAGTTTCCACATCCATAAAAGAGGCTCCCATGCTCTGATGGAGGCTTTGATATCAAGAATTTGCTGCTCTTGGCCCCACAAAAGCAGTAAGTAGAAGCTGGGTCTGCATGGCGAGGACAATAGATGACAGGCAGTGGTTGGTGCAACATAGATGGAGAATGGACAGACTGCTCCACCAGCGAGTTGGTAATTGAGAACCTAAAGCCAAGGCTCTTGAGGTGAGTGAGCAAACGGGCTGTGTTCATTGCATCATCCAGGCCGCAGTGTGCACGGCCTTCCCAGGTTAGACCGGCCAATCTAACTGCCTCCTTAAGGTTGCAGCGAACACCACCGAAGACCTTTTGGAACGGAAGCTTTAAGTTGATCCACCTTAACATGAAAATTGAAATAGAATCAAAACGATGCTGAAAGTGAGAGTATGCCGCAAAAGTAGTTCCAAATTAACACAGTTGAGATCTAAATCATATTGAAGCCTGTTTGATTAGTGCTAAATGGTGAGGGAAATGTGAACCAAATTATTGGGAATGATATGAAGGCAAACACTCAAAGGTTAATATTAAAGTGGATATTCTCCAGTTTGTAGGTTTCTTGACTAACCATCAGATTAATGTGATATGGGCTTAGTGTAAGATATGGTGGTTTTCCGTATCCCACTACCATTATGCGTCAAATTTTAAGACCAACTATCCAAGACACAGGATTTACACTTTTAAAAGTGCAAATATTTCACCATATCTTTCTCTTATCTATGTTACCATCAATATTTTCAATCCATAGATGAAATTAGTTTCATGTCTGATTTTGCTTTTAAATATGGACTGCTGGCTTTTCCATCTCAATCACCCATTTATGGACTTCAGGAGATTGGTTATACCTCAAATCTATACATTTACATCTATGATCATTGTTCAAGTTTTTTAAAGCAACAATGTTATCAGAATAGTTA
>QPKB01000002.1:16398054-16493534 GCA_003546025.1 Camphora micrantha
CTCCATTTTTTCACTCCGCCCCACTTCACTCTCTCTAGCTGAACGGTCTTTCTCGTCCCTCTCCCTGCGACTCTCTCAGAGCCTTCTTCCTCTCTCATCCCTCACCCCTAACTCTGCCCCACTTTCATACTCTCCCATTGGGCGGCTACCTCCTCTCTATCTTCCATTCTCCTTTCTCTCTCACTCACTCTCCTCTCTCTCTCTCTTCCCTGCGCACCCATTTTCTACCCGAGCCAGTCCACCCACCTGCACTCCTCCCCTTCCATTCTCGCCCATTCCAACCCATGCATGCATAGCCCAAAAACACAGAAGATCCTAAAAGCAGTAGTGAGAATAAAAAATCTGTATTCATCTCTCTCTTTAAAACAGTCAAATAAAGATGAGTATGAAAACATCAGAAACACCAAAATGGTTTAAATAGCTAAGGAGAACAGAGTACAACTTTAAGCAAATGATCAGTAAAATAGTCCAATGAATCAGAGAATCTATTATCATATTATGAAAGCTTACCCATGATAGAAAACCGACGAAATGTAGAGATGAAGTAAGGAAGCGCTGTAATTTGCCTCGACGTTCAGATGAAATGATATAGATGAAGTAAGGAGACGCTGATATTGCCTGGGGTACGTCAGATGAAATGGTAGAGATGAAGGAGATGTGATCAGATGAAATGGTAGAGATGCAGTAAGGAGCGATTGTTCTGCGTCGTTATTTAGTATATCATCGGTTACCAAGAGAGAGAGTGGGAGTGAGGTTTACGTCAGGGAGATTTGGTGGTTCTGTGGAAGACATGCAGCGCAACAGGTGTCAGCAGAAGGGTTTTAGTTTATACACCCACAATATTAAACCTTATATTCTAAACTCTACATTAAATCTTAAAACACTGGATTATAACTACTAAATACTAATAACACAAAAATCTAGATAATCTCAAAAGCCTTGGATATTTCAAATAAATTTATTCAAACATATTAACACATGTTACATTCATAATCTTTCCAACACGATGGTTTTAGAAGGAAAACCTAGAACCCATATACTGCATGAAAGGATTAATTCGCTCCGCATTTGGCTAGCCCATTCAGCTGCAACAATCATGCCTGAAGTGAACCCATTGAGGCATAATGGGAGGCACCACGGGTAACCATCTGTCAATGCAACCTGGACGTAGTGATTATTATTTATGTACCCGATAGCGATAGCAGCATGTTGATATGATGGCGGTGGAGTAGATCGAATGTGGGCAAATACGTAAAAGCTCTGTGCAGCATTTAAAAACGTGTTATATCACATTGAACTTCAAAGCAATTAAGAGACCATATCTGGCATGGTCATCCAATGCTCAATCGGTGCTCCTCTATCTAATGCAAAAAAGTTCAGTGAGTTGTAAACACGAGTTCACTGGTCCTCACTATCAAATATTGCAACATACTGTGTCCTGAATGTGTGCAACTCTTCTATTAAGTAATGCCGGATAGTTGCTCATGTATCTTCATGAAGACCAAGACAGACAGCTATCGCCGAAATCCGCAATTTCCATCAGGTTTTACGTCTTCTACATGCATAATGTAAGGATGCAGTATATGTGGAAACTGACGAACATAGGCATGTACAGAGTAGTTGTAAATAGAGGAGCAACTATGTCTCACTGGTTCCCGAAACTGAAAAATATCTGGCTCAACAAACTCAAATGTATCCATATTAACACAGTTGATATGTCTTCCTTGTCCTTCAAGTTGGAGTCTCCAAACGAATAAACTATTTCTATTTGGTTCCCGAAAATGAAGGGAATCAGACTCAATGAACACTAATGTAGACGGATTAACACGAGTATTTGTTGCAACTTTTTTTTTCCGATGAAGGGCGTCCACAAGTGTTCGTCTTAACAGCAGGTTCACGAATTGAAATTGTTGACGGTGTGATTATCTCCCTCAACTTCCTTAAAAGACTAAGTTTCCCATGCCTTGTTTGCTACTTAAATTGTTTCGTGAACACTTGTAGCTCGACGTCACAATCGATGTCGTCGTCTT
This sequence comes from Camphora micrantha, assembly GCA_003546025.1. Lineage (NCBI taxonomy): Eukaryota > Viridiplantae > Streptophyta > Magnoliopsida > Laurales > Lauraceae > Camphora > Camphora micrantha. Next base: position 16,400,085 of record QPKB01000002.1, read on the forward strand.
GAAAAGACACAATGGTGATAAATTTTCTCCAAAATTTATTTATAGAATCAATTGGTATGGGACAACCATTGTTCAAATATATTGCTTGCTCGTGCGCACATGGCAGTCCGTAAGCTCGTACGAAGTTGACACCCGCATTGGTAGGAAACTTCTCCCGACATCCTTAGACAACTTAAATTCCTTCAAAATCAGATGCAATGCGTAGCTTGAAACGAAACCACATAAATTCCTGGAAGTACGGTATATTGAATCGATGTTTGGACGATAGTTTTTGCTTTGCTCAATACTCGCTTTGATAGCTATGTCCTGTGATTGGATGACTTGGTGAATAAACAACAATGATTGTCTCCAAATCTGATTGTGATGACTCCAAGTATCATTTCAACTTCGCATGCTGGCTCTCGACTCTATTAGTTGTCTGGTTTCCAAAATGCAGATATCTATCGTCCAGGCGGATACATACATCTCCTTATACGGTGTCAACCATACATCCTTAAGATAATTAATCATATCTGAAAAGTTTGTAAAACTACCTCAAGGTCCGGCAATTTGCACACATACGCATTCTCAATTTCAGATTCCAGCAACATATTCCACATTTGTAGAATGCATTCCAAGATTTGTTGTCGGTTATTCGATGGCCTGCATTTGTTCAAAATACTCCTATAAATGTTCCACATACAGAGTAATTTTTCAGCCTCGGGAAAATACCTGGGTAGACGCATTCATCAAAGTCAACTCTCTGTCCGTAAAAAATAAAACTCGTGGACCGATGCTTCCATCCCATTGTTGACTGCAGACACCTGAAAGCTCAAGTATAATTGAACACTTTTTCTGAGTACATGAACACAAATGCTATGCAAAATGTCATATTAGTTGCAGTCACACCAACAATTTCAAGGAGAGAGCAACATGTACCTGTTTGTTTTATATGTGCGCGTCCATCAATAACCACGTGTGGGAATGCACGCCATATGCTCTATGATCTTTGGATGTGTGAAGAATAAATCTCAGCTCATTGGTTATAGCATTTGTTCGACTCTCGAAAATGTATCATTCACGTTGTAAAGAATGATATGAAGAACTTGCATCTGTGTTTTACCGGCTTTCTCTGCAGTCCAAAATTTCTGACGTGCATTGTATATGGTTTCAATGGTAGACACGTTGTCCGGATTCCGCTTCTTCAACGATGTCAAGAATCTCGTGGCTTCACATTTTTCGTAGACAGATGTTACCATCAACTGGGATTTTCGGATTTAGAGAGCCGACCGGAGTGTGGATGTCCCTCCATATATGATAGCAGGGCATGGTTATGTGTTACACATGCCACCCTTGTCATTTAGTCATCACTTGTTCGCATTTTCACCCCTTTCACTTTGAAAAGGACAATCATTTTTTTGTACCTGTAACCTTCGTGGAAGTTTTCTGGCTTTTGTATGTGTCGCCGCGATCACATTGGAACAACAGTCTAGGACTCTCCCCGAATATACTAGTCTCTAACCTTTTAATGACAATGATATATCCTAAATTGCGTCCAGTATTTTGAATCCAATCAATTAGAGATTTACGCAAATTGAATACCTGAAAATGTATTAAATTCTGTTAAAAAATTAACAATTTTTTTTATTAAAAATTGACAAAAATAAAACATAATTGGAATTGAGTTAATATCATACCATGTCGGTGGAAAAAATTCGTATGTAACATTTTCATCCACATTTTTCGTCTTCTTGTTTTATTTTCGTTTCTAAGAATATCATCTTGACAACAATATAAATTCACTTGAGCATCTGCAATTAATAAAAATATATTTCCTGCAAAAATTAAAGAATTGTATATTTTACCTGATCACTTGAACCACTTGACAATCGCAAAAATCATTGGCCCAATCCTCAGTTGATCCCAAATTCATATCTTCTGCTGGTATATGTGTTTAGTTTGGCGAGGAGTTACCTGGAAGAGAACTCTTTGCAAGAGATCTTAGGTAAGAGAGCTAGAGGGGAAGAGAAGATCGTATGAGAGGAATATAGGTTGAAAGGTAGCACGGGAACAAAATGGGTTGTGTAACTAAAATCCCTACAAATAAAGAAGAGATGGAGTACTAGTGGGAGGAAAGATCGTGAAGGTGGAGAGAGTGCTCCAACTGACAAGATCCACAACATGTGATTCCAGTTTAACTGGGTCCTTACATTAACAGGGAATATATTCTCTGAAAACAGAGAATATATTCTCTGAACTAAATGATCAGAAGGAAATGACAGTAGAGTAGAGAGATTTTATTACAATAAGCAAGGCAGAAGGAAATGACAGTAGAGTAGATATGTTAGCAGTGGGGCCTCCTTTTGATCCACAAGAGCCTCTGATAAATTGAAAAGATTACCACATTCATCAGTGGGGAGCCAAAGAAATGCAATGATACATAGCACAGTCACTGTTGAATCATCAAGGTAGATTAAAACTTGTGGAGATTAAGACTTAATCTTCATATCGCTGGATGTCATTTTGACCCATAGTACAGTCACTATGGAGATTAAGACTAATAAGTGCATTCCACATCTTCAAAAGGCTTGCCATTAGATTTAGAGTCATCAAAACTACAGCCAGAGTGGCCAGTAATTGACCAGGCCATCTCTAGTCAAAAGAGACAGGCAATGAACGGTCAAAATCATTTGTTGGATACTGCTAGCTGTTTGTACCCTCAAAAGAAGCAATCATGATTTTGTCTTTTTGTTTGGATTTAAATACTCACTCTTGTCTAGTACTCTACTAGTAACACCCCGTGCTATGCACGGACCACAGAACCACCAAATACATAGACACCCTAGCTATTAATTTTTAAATAATTTATTTTTTATAAATTTTTTTTTATTATGTTTGTTTTTATGTGTTTTTCCATATGTTTATTACTCACGTGAGGTATAAATGTTGCTTGCTGAACGTTGGGCATGTGCTAAAAATTCAAATGAATGACATATTAGCAATGAAACATCATAGTACAACAGTTAAATGCAATTTTAATAACATGGGGTTCACAATATACGCATTCGTACGAATTTCTCAAATAAAAAGTCACCGATTTCTAATTTTGAAATGTTTGCGTTAAGCTATAGAAATGTAATATATTTTTTCAAATTATAACACAGACAATATAAAACAAACTATTCATGCCGAGAAATTGTAACTCCATCTTTCGCATTTGTCGCGCTGGACCTGTAGGCATATAATAACATGTTTAACAATTTTTATAAGATGTCATTATAAGAGCCATTATGTTAATGGAAAATAAACTACGGATACTATCTCAATAGTCATCATAAGAGGATATTAATACCTGGAATATGAAGATCTACTTTCGTACGGTGTTGTTGCTGTTCAGTCCATCCTCTAAATCTTCTAAAGCTTTCACCGTTGTAAGGTCTAACTCGATCTCTTCCAACATATCCCCTAATTCCCTCATATCTACGAATTTAGTCTTCAGCCTCGCATGAATGTCTTGAACCGGCCAAGGAGGTGGTAGAGTGCTTACTATGGAATGTACCAGATCTACAATATTTGGTTCGAATCCTCTTCTTTTAAGATCGTAGAACAATTGTTCCTTGTTCAGCAAATGTTCTCGAACACATGTTCCTTCAACCATCTTCTCTTTCCTGAACTTTATCCATGAGGGCTGAATATATTGTTCAAATGACTGTAATAGGTCAACAAATTCCACCGCATGCCATGGTCGTAAGATTTCAAATATCCTCCTCTTCGCAGCATCCCAAGCTGGTGGCAATGTCTCGCTAATCTTTATCATTATATATCTTTCCGGGATGAAGTTGCCACACACTCTTAGCCACTGAGCAAGTTCAATTTTGCGTGTGCCATGTTTTGCTATAGGTGTGTCATGCTCAAATGATTTATGTTCGAACTCATCTGTCCACTCCCTAACAAGTAGAGAGAGTCATTGCCACGACAGTATTTGAGAGGTGTACCCATCTTATCTGGTTTAGATTTGTAAAATTAATCTATAAATTAAAAATAAGATGAAAAGCAACAACAGCTTAATCAAATTAAAAAACAACATAGTAAGCAAGTCAGTAACTTGACAGACATTCTATTTTACATATAAAATTAATATAACGACAAATAAGAAACAACAGAATAAACTATAATTATAGACAAATTAAGATGAAATCAACAAATCTTTGTCCCGATGTATCTGTACATTAAATTCACCAGATATCTAATCTCATAAGATATTTTAATCGGGGATATCGTTGAAGACTTCCCTGTACACAATATTTTTTGGTGACATTTTTTGGTATTCCTTGTTTATTGATCAGCAGCATATTCAAACCTGACGGAGATGTAACATGCGACAAAGCTACATATAGCTGGCCATGTGAAAACACAGGATTCGGGAGGTAGACACCCACATTCTTTAGAGTCTGTCCCTGACTCTTATTTATGGTCATTGCAAATGCCAGCTTGATAGGAAATTGTCTTCTTTTCAGTTCGAATGTCGAATCACCAGACGCCGATGTTAGGTCAGTACGACTTATCAATACAATTTCTCCAACGCGGGAACCTGTCATGACTTTAGCTTGTATGACTTTGTCCCCCATCTTGTGAACAACTAATCGCGTACCGTTGCACAATCCCAAACACTGATTCAAGCTTCGCAACAGCATTATTGGAGCTCCATTTTTTAACTCCAGAGCATGACTTGGTAATCCTGGTAAGTTTAGAGAATTCAAAAACTCTGGAGGGTGCAAAACATGATCCATAGTTTCTCCCGATGTAGGACATAGCTTATCTGCACTATAAAATACCCGCCTTTCTCCTGGTATCATCGATAACATCATCGAGTTTAGCTGGTTCACGTCGATGTTTCTCGGAGCAAGTATTCCACACTCACTTAAGTAGGACAAATCATTGTACCTATCAATCAGATCCGGATAAGTTGATTCAATCAACCGCTGTACTCCCCTTTCATCATTTCGTATTAGAAACTCATATGGGATTTTGATCCAATTTGAATCATAATCATTTCCAAAAGATGTACCAGATACCTTTCTATCGCCAACCATCTTAATCCACTCCGTGAATTCATGTAACCGAGTTTGTAAAGTTTCAGAAACATCGTTTGTCCTAATACGCATATTTATTTTCAAATGCAAAACCTGGCAATATTTCCAAATACTCGACCTCGGCAACGAAGCTCCAACTATTTGTTCACGTCCCCCCTTTGTTATATAACTGGCAGTATCTGTCTAAAATCTCCCCCAAGTACAAATAATTTTCCTCCAAACACCTTCTCCGATGAACAGTTACTCGTATTCTGCAGAATATCTCTGAATGTTCGATCAACAGCGTCAAAGGCGTAGCGACTCAACATTGGAGCTTCATCCCATATGATTAAATCTGCTTCGTAAATTAACATTGCCAAGTCGGTCCGATGGGTGATGTAACAACATGACGATTGTTGGAGGTTTAGCGGTATTTTGAAACGGGAGTGCGCAGTTTTTCCATTTGGCAAAAGCAGTGCAGCAATTCCCAATGATGCCACAGAGAGAACAATTTTTTTCTGTGACCTGACCTTTGCTATTAAAGTCCTCCATAGGTACGTCTTGCCCGTTCCTCCACTACCATAAACAAAGAAGAGACCCCCTGTCCGCCTCGTGTACGCATCCATTATCTTGTCAAAGACCCTCTTCTGGTCATCATTTAAGCCGACATGTAACGATTCGAACAATTGGCTTTCAGCGGTGCTATCATAATCGAGTTCTTCCATCATAAGCCTGTTCGTCGCGATCTGGCCCAACCGGTTTGATGGCAACGGCATGGGGGGAAAATCTGTCAATGTTCTACCATTTTTATTCAGTATACGCTCGATATCCAGCAACCCTAAATTTCGCAATTCACTTTCATCAAGATATCTATCCCTGTCTCCAAGCTGTCTCCTCGTTCGACTTTGTAAATCATCCGTCAGGTCCACCCAGTGTTTTTCCCACAATTCCGTGGGATCTGAAATTACCGAGAACATCAGCATTGAACAGAACATGTTTCTGAGTTGGGAACATGTGGCCCATGTCGAGGCTTCGTCAAGTGCTTCATGCCATTCACCATCATGTTCAAGTAAGCCAAGTGCAAAGCATGCCGATTTGTATGTTGGGTGTACCACTCCGCCAATTGTTCTTATATCCTCATAGCATTTTGCCCCACGGACTTTGTTAAGTAGCATACCCAGATAATGACGTTCTCCCGAGTTTGGATGTGCATAAGCAAGTCTACCAATACTAATACGCTGTTTTCGCCTTGTCCACTTTTTTTTTGCTTTGCGTTCCAGACCCCCCACTTTGTTGGGAACTCAACGTACGTAAATCCATTAGCATCTGGGTGGTTTCTATTCGCTTCGAACCATTTGGTAAACATTGTGTCATGAATGCCATCCCGATTAATCACTGACTCAACATCATCCGTGTCCCTAAACACAACAAATTGTTCTCCTGGTAGATGATACTGTAACCTTTGCACCGAGGGATATTGTTTTTGCAAGTAAAACTCAAATATTCTCCAGCATGCTTCAATCGAAGATATGTATCGACCGTCCTGAAATTGCTTGATCTCATTCACACTTCTATACACACGTTCTCCACTGTTATTAGGATGTACAATACTATCATCGATAACAATCGTTGCACGATCTGGACCCTTATGAATGTACTTGTATAAGTACTTGATGACCTTGCTGTGGGCACACCGCTCAACATTTATATGCGAATCATATCTTACAATGAGATCACGATTATATGGAATGACCCATCGGTTATCTACATCAAAACCGTTGATTCTGTACGTCAAGTTATTATTTCGACGTTTGTATACCACGAATCCATTCTCCGCTATTGTCGTTGCACTGACAAATGGTTTTGGATAACCTTTTGAACACTTTCCATTTACCATACATGGAGCATTCATATTTTGATAACCACATGGCCCGTGTAACATGCATCTCGTCACAGTTGCGAATGCCAATGGATCTTCAACCTCACTTGGTATTTCCGCAGAAATAATGTCATCAATCTCTTCTGGTATCTGTGGTTTGTCCTCACCAGCCAGAGTGAGGATGATGTGAGAATGCGGTAATCCTCGTTTTTGAAACTTAATGACATGAATATCTATTCAGATTGAGGAGATTTTTCTTAATTAATATAATGTTTCAAAATCATTCGAACACAGTAATACAAATTCAAAAATTAATTGTAGATATTGGAGTTTAAGTTTGCTAAGAATTGAGTTTGTATACCTGCAATTACTCTGCCGAAGAAATTATTTTTTTTAAGGTCCTCCATCAGTTGTTTCAGCCTAATGCGAAATACCCTTGCAACTATATCCGGCCTGTCCCCAGGTCGTTTACCAGGGAATCGTGATAGTTGTTGCTGAATCTCTGGCCAACTTGGGTTACATGTGAATGTTATAAATAGATCGGGAAATCCCATCGTACGACAAATAGCCATAGCATCCTGATAATGTTGTATCATGTTCCTTGGACCACCAGTGAATGACGAAGGAACAATGTAGCGCATACCAACTGCAGTTGCATCCGTATCACCAGCGTTGACCGCATCCTGTAAACCCCTATATAAATCTGCACGCAAAGCATTCTGATTGTTCCTGATGAAACTTAGCCTTTCCTGCTCTATTGCCGCGTAGCAATCAACTACAAACTGCTGGAACAATCGGCCACCCTGAAGCAACGATGTCCCTTCGCCATCCCGAGTCATCAATCTAAATGCATAGAACTCTCTAATCGATACACCCTCACGCATATAGTTTGACCCAGGTGCAAACTTTATGAACTTTGTCCATCCATCAGTTCCATATGGAAAGAGCAACGGGTATTGGAGCGGCATATACGAAGGGTGTGTTTCGTTAATCCTCTGGAGATTTCCATCTAACTTTCTAATTATGATGTCTCGATTTCCTGTAATTTCAGACTCATCTCCAACAATGATGGCTGCAACCTCATTTGTGGTTGGTCTTGCATACTGTCTTCCTTCCCGTGAATGCAGAATTCGAACATGCAGATTTTGATTACCATTTTCATACAACATATCTCTTGTTTGACGGAACAATCTTACATAAGGATTAATCGCATTTAGCCTTCCAATACAGTCAAGTCAATCGCATTTGCATCATTTGCATCCCCGCCTCCTCGAACAGCCCTTATTCTATTGGATGTTTCATGTTCCGTATCATATATATAAAGCTGAGCAAACTTAGGCATGTCTCCAGGTCCTGAAAGTAATGAACCAATCCTGTGATAATTTGATCCACTTATCCGGAAAAGATATGGTCCTCTTCCATCGAGCACAGTCCGATCAATTTTTCCACCCATTGACGTGAAGGACAACATCGAATTGTATGTTCTTATTTTCTCCATGAATCTAGAATGAAGGAATTTGATTCTGTAGAAATTCAGGCGTATTTGGTAGTAATGGTAGCATCACCTTTCCTCCATGACAGCACAGGCTAAACTTTGGTCTTGAAATTGAACTGTCTCTGATTCTCTCATCAAGCCACATAATAGATCTACAGTCAGAGCATATTGCAACTCTAGAACCGAAGCTCCAACGCATGGAAATATTCTTTCTTCTCGAGCATAATACAATGTTATTTCCTGTAATTATTTTTTTATCAGCCTTAAAAAACTTATTATTGTTGGCTGAGAAGAGTTAGTAGCTAAAAATAGTATTCATTACTTGATGTTGAAGCCCTTCTGTTGCCCGGCGTCAAATTGTAATAAGATGTTGAATCCATTATGCTGCCCGACGCTACATTGGAATGAGAATGTTGTTGTCGCTTTGAACGCAAGATTGTAGATCTTACACGTCTTGCTTCCTTTTGCACGACTCTTTTTATATTCCCTGGTGGATCTTGTTCGTTTTGCATCGAGTGACTGATTTGACTCATATTTAAGTGTATTTGCACCTAGAATTCAGTGATAGCAATTGTATATTAATTTTGTAGATTATAAGAAATATTTGATATCGAGTTATATATGTAGATGTTTAAGACGTATATATTTTACCGATTATTGTATGAATGAAATGGTAGCCACTATGAGATTTGGTGGCTTGTTGCACACCACTGTTAGAGGGACCTATAACATCCCTTATATAATTTAGAAATAAATAACGCATAATTAACTACATAAACACCTAAATGCAGATGTAATTTTATTTCTATTGCCCCCGGTACATATTTATATTCTTTTTAATGTATATTTTTCTCGAGTGAATATTTTTTTTCGTTTTAGCTCAATAAAATTTGTTTTGTTTTTTATTGAGAAATATATTGAATAAACAATTACAAAATATAAGTTTTTGGACCTAATATAATGCTTGGGTCTATAATTCATCACAGGCTTGCAATTAGACATTGTACCTAATTGATTTACTCATTTTATTCAATTCATATATATAGAAATTAAAGATCATTAGTTATGAGCAATTTATGATATTCTAGCATTCATAAGTAAACCCTATTTCTACATTGTATTCATCATAATTTTCTACTAAAATCCATTAATAAATGAGTGGGCTTAATCTCATTCTTGAGTTTCTAATTATTCACAGGCTGGTAAGTAGATCCAGTACCGAAATCCTTAAGTTGTTCTATTTGGAAACGCTACTAATCCAAGAATCTCATAATATAGATTAGTGTACCTAATATCATGACTCGGTATCTAATTAATCACAGGTTTGTAGCTAGACCCAGTACACAACTCTATATATTACTACATTGTATTCATCATAATTTTCTACTAAAAGTAATGAATAAATGAGTGGGCTTAATTTCATGCCAATGTTTCTAATTATTCACTGGCTTGTAGCTAGATCCAGTACCGGAATCATTAAGTTGTTTTATTTGTAAATGCTCCAAATCCAAGAATCTAATAATATAAATTAGTGGGCCTAATTTAATTACTGGGTATATAATTAATCATAGGCTCGTAGGTAGACCCTGTATACAATCTCTTAGGTTGTTTTAGTTGGAATGGCAATAAAACCTACGACATTTTTTGTTAATCAACATTATTTATTTCCCAAACTAAACTTTGCATTGGGATGAGATCGAGAGATATTTTTTTGAAGTCCATAAACATAAGCATGGTTGGGTCTCTAATTACGGTTGGGTCTCTAAGGGCTGGTAATTACGGTTGATACTCTAAAGCATGGAATCAACAATTTTCATTCACTCAATTTCTTGACTTTTTCAAAGAGAAAATGTAGGTATAATTTTTGATCATTCTACCAACTGATTGAAACAACCAATAAAATAATTAGAAAAGAAAGTAAATATAGGGCTGTAATCATATCATGCCCTTTTCCTATATGTTCAAAGCATGGAAGGACAGAGGCATTTTTGTTTGATTCAAGAATTCTGACTTTAGAATCATTAGATGATATTTCTTTCATCTTCTCTTCAATCAAGTGATAGAAGACCCGGCCTCGCCCAATTGACTAAATTGGCTGGCTAGGGCTCGACAGGTTTAAGGCAAGTTGGGCTCAAGCTAGACACCGATGGTCTATGTTGGGATTGGGCTGGATATGGGCCTGTACTTCTAAAGTCAGTCTTGGTGGATGTTGGGAACATCCACAGAACATGGTATGAAGTTTCACTAATAAAGAAAGCAAAGGGAAGAGCAAAGAAGAAAAAAAGTGCTATTTTATTTTTCTACATTTGAGTTTCTTCCAATTTTTTTCATTTCTTTTTTAATGGGTATCAAGGTGATACCCAGCCAGGTGATACCCAACCCTAGCCATGTGGGCCATGCCCGTGCTTAGCCATGTGGGCCAAACAGCCCATTTGAAAAATAATACCTATCATGGTTGGGTCTCTAATTAATCACAGGCATGCATTTAGACCCAGTACCCAATCCAATGATATATTTTTTTTTTTTTTATTCTTAAGGACACTAAAACCAACATTGTATTCATCATAATTTTCTACTAAAAGTCATGAATAAATGAGTGGGCTTAATTTCATGCCTGTGTTTCTAATTATTAACTGGCTTGTAGCTAGATCCAGTACCGGAATCCTTAAGTTGTTTTATTTGTAAATGCTCCAAATCCAAGAATCTAATAATATAAATTAGTGGGCCTAATTTAATTACTGGGTATATAATTAATCATAGGCTCGTAGGTAGACCCTGTATACAATCTCTTAGGTTGTTTTAGTTGGAATGGCAATAAAACCTATGACATTTTTTGTTAATCAACATTATTTATTTCCCAAGCTAAACTTTGCGCATAGGGATGAGATCGAGAGATATTTTTTTGAAGTCCATAAACATAAGCATGGTTGGGTCTCTAATTACGGTTGGGTCTCTAAGGGCTGGTAATTACGGTTGATACTCTAAAGCATGGAATCAACATTTTTCATTCACTCAATTTCTTGACTTTTTCAAAGAGAAAATGTAGGTATCATTTTTTTATCATTATACCAACTGATTGAAACAACCAATAAAATAATAAGAAAAGAAAGTAAATATAGGGTTGGATTCATATCATGCCCTTTTCCTATATGTCCAAAGCATGGAAGGACAGAGGCATTTTTGTTTGATTCAAGAATTCTGACTTTAGAATCATTAGATGATATTTCTTTCATCTTCTCTTCAATCAATTGATAGAAGACCCGGCCTCGCCCAATTGACTAAATTGGCTGGCTAGGGCTCGACAGGTTTAAGGCAAGTTGGGCTCAAGCTATACACCGATGGTCTATGTTGGGATTGGGCTGGATATGGGCCTGTACTTTTAAAGTCAGTCTTGGTGGACGTTGGGAACATCCACAGAACATGGTATGAAGTTTCAGTAAAAAAGAAAGCAAAGGGAAGATCAAAGAAGAAAAAAAGTGCTATTTTATTTTTCTACATTTGAGTTTCTTCCAATTTTTTTCCTTTCTTTTTTAATGGGTATCAAGGTGATACCCAGCCAGGTGATACCCAACCCTAGCCATGTGGGCCATGCCCGTGCTTAGCCATGTGGGCCAAACAGCCCATTTGAAAAATGATACCTATCATGATTGGGTCTCTAATTAATCACAAGCATGCATTTAGACCCAGTATCCAATCCAATGATATTTTTTTTTTATTCTTAAGGACACTAAAACCAAGTATGTCTAAATAGAAATTACTGTGACTAATATCATGGTTAAGTCTGTAATTAATCATAGTCTTACAGTTAGACCCAGTTCCATATTATTTGGAGATTTGCTAAATCCTAGAATTTAAAAATATAAAACATATTCGGGATTAATGAAAGAAAGAACAGGTTGAGGGAGAGAGATACTAATATGATAGAATTCATGAAAAACAAAAAGAGAGAAAGATATTAACATGATATTCTTTTTCAACCAGCAGTAATAAATTTTTTTGAATTTGGAGTTCACAAAATAAAATTATATATTTCGTAAACATAAGCATGGAATGAAATATGAAATAAATTTCAGTTAAAAGATAAAAAAGAAGCAAGTTCGCAAAAGTACCTCAAGATTTTTGAAAAAATGATTGTGCCCTTTTGTCGTTCTATGGAAGTTTGGAGCTCGTTGACACTCGTTGTATATGCGGCGGGGCCGGATATCAGTGGTCTGCAAAAGTATTGAAGATCTATCATTCTCTAATGAATCACGTTGGCTCATTGATTTAAGACCGAAATCACGTGTAGTAATTTATATTAATCAGCCAGCGTCAATTAATATGTTGTCAAATACGTTCAATAATTACTCAAGCTGGTCATGATTCTTTTTTATTTTTCCTAAATTTAATTAATATAATATTATTTGCCTACATTATCTTGTTCCAATTCGTCATTGATTTCAGCCCGAAATCACATCACGCATCTGGATCTGGATATGTGGTGCCCGGGTGTGAAATCTATTATTATAAAAATAAATGCCTACATTTTAAAGTATTGTGATGGCCTGATGGGTCAACAATTGATTTCAATCAGGCTTGTTTCATTTAATACATAACATTTCAAAGTGGGTCCCACCTGATGGACGGTTTTGATCATAATATGGTAAACAACAGTCATCGAGCAAGAGATGGGTAACATTGAAAATTTCAGATTTACATTTTTTTCATTATTAATTTTTTCCTCTTGTGATTTGAGGATTGCATGGACTACTTCCTCTTCCTGCAACTCTCTCTCTAACTCTTTCTTTCTCACTCCATTTTTTCACTCCGCCCCACTCACTCTCTCTAGCTGAACGGTCTTTCTCTCCCTCTCCCTGCGACTCTCTCAGAGCCTCTTCCTCTCTCACTCCCTCACCTAACTCTGCCCCACTTTCATACTCTCCCATTGGGCGGCTACCTCCTCTCTATCTTCCATTCTCCCTTTCCTCTCTCACTCACTCTCCTCTCTCTCTCTTTCCCTGCGCACCCATTTTTCTACCCGAGCCCAGTCCACCCACCTGCACTCCTCCCTCTTCCATTCTCGCCCATTCCAACCCATGCATGCATAGCCCAAAACACAGAGATCCCAGTAATGAAATAAAAAATCTGTATTCATCTCTCTCTTTAAAACAGTCAAATAAAGATGAGTATGAAACATCCAGAAACACCCAAAATGTTTAAATAGCTAAGGAGAACAGAGTAAAACTTTTAAGCCAAATGATTCAGTAAAATAGTCAATGAATCAGAGAATCTATTATCATATATGGAAAAGCTTACCCATGATAGAAAACCCGACGAAATGGTAGAGATGAAGTAAGGAAGCGCTGTATTTGCCTCGGTACGTTCAGATGAAATGATATAGATGAAGTAAGGAGACGCTGATATTGCCTGGGGTACGTTCAGATGAAATGGTAGAGATGAAGGAGATGTGATCAGATGAAATGGTAGAGATGCAGTAAGGAGACGATGTTTCTGCGTCGTTATTTAGTTATCATCGGTTACCAAGAGAGAGTGGGGAGTGAGGTTTACGTCAGGGAGATTTGGGTGGTTCTGTGGAAGACATGCAGCAACACAGGTGTCAGCAGAAGAAGGTTTTCTACATTCCCTTAGTATAATAGATGCTCTAGGTGAGTAGGTTGCTGGTAGAGTGGGTGCAGATAGTAAAACCATTTTCAAATCCTCTTTCTCCTTTACAATTAGTGTACCGAACGACCTCATCTGCTCCCCAAAAGCCATAGGCTGAAGAAGGGCACACCTATATCCATGTGTCACGTCCTCCTCACAACCCAGGTGCCTGGCCGATGACCGGACTTTCTGCACCATGCCGCCTTCCTTGCCTCGGCGAACTACACTAATGCTTATCCCCTGATGAGTGTCTAAAGAGTTGAGAGCCGTATTTTCCGGTACCAAGTTCTCATCCACCCTAATTAGTCCCACCCTTGAGGCTTGAGACACATCTATTTCTTACTTAAAGTCCCTGCCAACCAACCACAAGTCTTCCATAACCATCACCTTGAAGGGAGATCCAAAAATCAAAATCTTCACTTCCTGGTTAATCAACCTAAGAAGATCAATTTTCGCAAGTAACCTACCAAATTCCAGATTGGATTTGTCCAACGTCTCCTTCGCAACATCCAAAACTTCTCCAAACATCCTTCCAATAGCCCTAAATACATTCTCACTCTAGCCATGAAGAGGCACACTATATCACTGTATCCACACATCACGCTTCGTAATAAAGAAACCTGGAACCCATTTCTGAAGCGAAGCAAATGCTTCGTTCCAAAAAGAATCTGACTATCCAAGGGCTGAGCTCACCACCTCCAAGTTAGGGAAGGATATCAACAAATTTTCTCCACCCATCCTAGACAACTTAACGTCTCTAATTCCTCCCAACTCACAAATGCCGGGAGAAGAGGGAATAAGTTCATTACATCTAACAATGCCCACAAGATTGTTAGATAACCAGCTAACATTATTATCAATAACCTCTTTGGGTATAATGATGCAATCGTCAATATCACCTTCAACCCCTTTAACGACCTGGGCAAAAGAGACTCCGTCAGTGACACTGGACCGAATTGGGTTCTGCCTTCCTTTTGGTAATGGATCTTGTTTAGCATGAGAACCTACTGGTATCAACTTTCTAAGAGAACCCTCCTTCACCTCTCTTCTCATCCTGTTAGACCATCCATATCTAGCCACTCTAACCTCTAACTTTCTGACAGCAAAGAATTTTCCGTTCATACTCTCAACAGCTTTGATTGCGGTCTTCATCCCCCCAAGTAATACAAATCTTTAGTCATTGGAAATGGTTGAATTTGTGCTAAAATTTGTGTACCCATCAAACTTCAAAGGGTAAACTTGGATGGATGTTAAACTCGGTTGAATACTACAGAACCTTTGTGTTGCCACAATTTCATGGAAAACGAGAGAAAAAGTGGGATGCTTTTCCACTGTAAAAGATTATCATTGTTTGATTTGAATTATATTTTTTTTTATTTTCTTGGTACCCTAGCCAAGGGAATGAGACCTAAGAGAGAGCCCACTCGCTGGGAAGAGGTAGCCCACACAAGTGGGGAAAGTAGGGAAAGAGAACCCACGCACATGGGAGCATACCTAGGGCTTAGTTCCTAAGTAGTTGGGAGAGAGGTGGGGTTGCCAGCAACTAGGAGAAACCTTAATGTTTGGTGTGAATGCTTTCTTCATGAGGATAAGTACAAAAATGAAATTGATTTTATGTGATTCCATAAAAAATGTTTCCTATGAAGGGGTTTTAGAAAAGAATTCTTTCCTACAAAATGCGGAAGTCCACATAATTGATTTTCTACCCATGCTCATAATTGTGCCTTTACAGGGAAAAAAGGATAAAGAGAGGCCCCGTCTCATAACAATTCAAAGGGCTTAGATTGACAATAGGGTGGGGCCAGGTGATCCCATCCAAAAAAACTTATGCCATGCTTGGGTTGAAACCGACAATTGGAATTTGGGGGCAAATCCAAAATTTTCAAATGGATTTTGGGAGTGAACCTAAGATTTTTATGTGGGTTTTGGAAGTGATCCCAAAACTTTTAAGTGAGTTTTGGAAGTGTACGCACATCTGACGGTGGTGATTGCCTCCAATGCCATGTGTGTAGGTCCGCCCCCAGTTAGTACTGGAATCAAAATTGACTACGGGGTAACACAGGTGAGCCCCATAAATAAAGACTGCACCATGCTTAGAAACAGCTTAAAAATTCTTTGTTTTATTTACCAAGGAGGGGTGCCCTTAAGTGTACTCACAAGAAAACATGATAGCTTTTTCTACAAATATTCTATAAATCAACGAAGTCCTTGGTTCTGATTAGCCAAATAAAGAAGCACTTATATCAAATGTCTAATCGACGAAGTTTATTTCAACAAGAGGGCTCTTAATTCTATTTACACTATAAAAAAAAATTGGGCTTGTTTGCAAATATACGACCGAAAAATGAAGCTCACATTAAGTAGACAAATGAAGAAGGGCCTATTGCAAATTATCCCCTTACCAAACTGTTTCTACCAGAAAAAGTGAAGGGCATGATTGGTTTATTTCAAAAGAAGAGCTCTTAATTCCATATAGACAAAAAAAAAAATCTGGGTTTCCTGCAAATTTTCCATCATAGAACGATGCACTTGGAAAGAAGGGCTTAAATGTAAATATTTCTCCTTAGTTCTTTTATATAAAATGATGGGCTTTTTGTGAAATAACAAAGCCCTTGGTCCTAATTAAACAAAACAAGAATGGCTTCCATGCTAAAAAAAAATAACAAATAACAAAGACCTTGGTTCTAATTACACAAAACAAGAATGGCTTCCAAGTTAAAACAAATTCGCTGGAGGAAGCAGATTATTAAGTTAATTACTTTTAGATGAATTCATGATGACTAAGTTCCATCCAAGTGGGTCAACTTGACCTAGATTGTTTAAAGGCTGAAGGTCAAACCGTATTTGAACCTTTCTTAGAATGGGTCAGGTGACCCAACTTGCATCCAATATGGATCCACCCGACTTCACCTGTATAACCCGCATCCAAAATATGTGCACCCACTTAACCCTAATCAACCCCATCTAAGTAGTAGATGTCTGACCCAAGCCCAATCCCTTTCAAGTGTTAAGGTTGCAATTAAGTTTAGTTCTAGGCAAAATACAAAAATATAAAACCATACAAAAATATAAAACCACTCTGCCGTTTAAATTGATATAGATATGTGGGTCAACCCTAACAAGGCTCATTTAAATGGTTATGCAGGTCAACCCTAGGCCGACCCGTTTTTCCAAGGGGGTTTATTTGACCTGTGACCCCATATAGGACAGGGGTCAGGTTATGCGGGTCAAATTCGTGCTGAGTTAGGTCAGATTTTGCGATCCCTATCTGGTCATCAATTCCCAATTTGACATTGGATTATCTAAAAAGGTGCACTTTGGCATGTTAAAATCAAGGGTTAGTATTATCTGATCATCATCCTAATGATTTTAGCTGCACTCTTGACATCATCCATCATACAGTTCTGTGTGTGGACATTCTTGTGGCTTGAAAATTCCTTACAATGGACTCTTACCTAAGACCCAATTGGATATGACTCAAATTTATTGGTTCAGATGATGTGGACCTAATGTCTTAGGCTACAGGCCAATACTAAGAGAATCCAATTGTCCAAAGTCTCTAATCATTTTTTTTAGGGAAAAAAAAAAAAGGTATGGAACCTACTTTAGGGTTTGGATCCAGATTCCAGATCCATGCTTATAGGATCCAAGAGCTTTTGCTTATGTGTTGGGGGATCTTTGTGGGCATATAATCAGAGATATGTACTAGTGAAAGCACGGATAATGTAATTCACAATATTAGATAGTGAAAAACATTATTAAAAAACAGGTTTTGGAAATAGAGAGGGAGAGATATAGAGAGAGGAAATGCAAGAAAACGGACACACATGCATTAAAATGCTGCAAAACATACCAAGAAGAGGAAATGAGTGCAGAGAAATGAGGTTTCAGTATTAAAGAGTTACAAGTGAGGAGGAGTTTTGGTAGTAAAGAGGGTTTAAAAATGGAGAGGGTAGAAATCAATCTATTGAAGAAAGGGGTTAAAACAAAATTCACATTGTCCAAATTAAATTGAAATCAATCTCTAATTTTCCAGTTCGCTTCATATATATATATATATATATATATATATATATGAATGGGATTTGGACCACCTATCTGTTTTTCTTACCCCAGTGGACCACACTCCTTCTCTGATTCTCTTGGTCCAGGTGGGACACACCAATTGATTTGTATTTACTATAGCTGCCAAATAAAGGAGCCTTCTCCATTGAATTTTGATCATTGGGGTCCAGTTGCAGCAATGTGTTGCACAGTGGAAGGCAAGTAGTCTACCTATATTTGTTTCCTTTCATATCCCATCACCAACTTTGCCCTTTTTTGAGGATCTCAATGGGCCTGAATCCGGACTGGTCCAGTTCATTTAGGTTGCTCTGGACATCCATGTAGGTCGAGTGGACCAGACCCAGATACATGTTTTGGGCCCAAAACCATTATGACTGTATTTGACCTGTTCATGAATTTGTATTGTATGTACATATTGTGTACGTGCCGTATACATGCCCTATACATAAAACATAAACACCTCAAATAAAAGAATGATTTTTATGATTTTCTTTTTTTTCATATTTGAAAGATCATATTAAGTCCTAAAGCCTAGATAGGTGAATGATGTAGTAATGGGCTTTAAACAGTTGGACTCGGGTTTCTACCCAAGATTCCGTGTAAGACCCGGACCCCAACCCGGACTGGGACTGGACCCAATTGAACATAAAATTCGGCCCAGACAGCCTTAGGCCCTTTTCCACCATGTATGGGGCATTTCCGTCAATCCCAAAGCAACCGTCACCATGTCCTAGGCGCTGGCGCCAGAGGGTAGAAATTACAAAAAACGGTTGCTTCCCGCCATTTCCTCTCCACCTCTCCCAAATCACTCTTTCCCTTCCCAACAACCCTTCCAATCCTAAATTCCCTCTCTATCAATCTCTCCTCTCCTCCTAATTTCCTCAATAATCCTACCTGTTCAATCTCCACGTTTTCTTCATTCCCTTCAAATCTTTTCTTCTCTATTTCTATTCTATAGATGCATTTCCTTTCACTACCACCCCTTCATTCAACCCCCCAAACCCCCATCGCTCTCCTCCCCCTGAACCGCTCCCCTCCTCCCTTCTACCATGGGCAATTGCTTCTCCCATGGTAAAAACAAGACCCAGAAGCCTGATTCCGGAGGGGACGGCAATCAAGATGCCCAGAATGGGACCGATCTGCCAACGAAGACCATGGCTTCTAAGGCTGCCTCAACAGGGTCACGCCATGGGAAATCACTTGGGAATGTGTTGGGCCGGCCCATGGAAGATATCAAGTCATTGTACACGATTGGGAAAGAGCTCGGTCGGGGGCAATTCGGCGTGACCCATCTTTGCACGCTCAAGAGCACAGGCGAGCAATTCGCCTGCAAGACCATCGCGAAGCGGAAGCTTGCGAGTAAAGAAGACATTGAGGATGTTCGGAGGGAGGTTCAGATCATGCACCATTTGACAGGGCAACCGAATATTGTGGAATTGAAGGGAGCTTATGAAGATAAGCATTCGGTTCATTTGGTCATGGAGTTGTGCGCCGGAGGGGAGCTTTTTGATAGGATTATAGCCAAGGGGCACTACACGGAACGTGCGGCTGCATCACTTATGAGGACGATCGTACAGATCGTACACACGTGTCATTCGATGGGCGTAATTCATAGGGATCTCAAGCCAGAAAACTTCCTTTTGTTGAACAAGGATGAGAATGCACCTCTCAAGGCCACAGATTTCGGGCTCTCTGTGTTCTTCAAGGAAGGTTTGCACCTCATCTTGTCTCTTTTGTTGTAGTCTCATGGGCCTTAGAGGCCCTGGGCTCTAAATGTCTCTACTTATATGAAGACTACCATAAGGCTCATGCTTATATATTTTATTGCTAGGAGATGCGTTTCTTCTTTGGATACTGAGTTTTAGGAGACATATGTCTGATCAATCCAACCCCCTCAAGCTGCGCCCACACTACCACCATCAATTGGCACCACCCTAGTTTCACACTCATTTGGAAGCATTTGATTGAACTTCATGAAGAAATGTAGCTTAAGAAACCAATAAAAATTTTAGGCCCTCAAATCAATGTTTGTGATGATTTGAATAAACCCAGCTTACCCCCATGATTAGCATGCAAAGAAGTGGCCCATGCGGGCATTATATTTGTCCCTTTCATAGGAATTATGAGGACCCTTTGATATACATTGTTCTATCATTCACTGACAACTCGAACTTTTGGTGATTTTGGTAATTAAAACGGTATCAGAGCCAAGGGTCATGTGTTCGAATCTTGTCCACATGCTGATGCAGATAGACCTCAGGCCACATGTGTAGGGCCCAAGTAGATTTAGTATTTTTATTTCAGCAATTATCTATTAGTTTCTAATTTTATTGTAATTAGGATAATATTCTAGTTTCCTAATTTAATTAGATTTCTTAGGGCTTAAGTTATGTTTTCTTATTTATATGACATTGTAGACAATTATTTTCCAGAGAGTTGATTAATGAAAGTTGAGTTTTCTCATTGAGGTGCGTCCTCGTTTATAGTCTCTACGGAGATTTATTGTGTCTTCAGACACGTGCTTTGGCAGTCACTGTGCTTTTAGCACTTCCCACGCAAGCCCTAACTTAGGGCTTGCACCACATGCGGAGCCCCACATGTGAGGGGGGTTATGAGGACCCTTTGATATACATCGTTCTGCCGTTCACTAATAGTTCGAGCTTTTGGTGCTTCTGGTTATTAATAAGAACCACGAGGTGTACCTCTGGGGTGAAAACTCAAAGGGGTAGTGAGTATAATCCCACTAGCAGCTGAACTTGTTTTTTCTCATAGCAATTGTAAGTGCCTAAAAATTACGGACTTAGTTGGATGAGGATTTGTTGTGGAGCTATTGGGAAAGAGAGTGATCCTGAAAGCCTGAAAAGGAAAGAAATGGTTTAGAGGCCCTGGCTGTGGCCAGCCGAAGGCACTCCAACGCCTAAATTAGTTCAATAACTCAACAAAGGGTGAATGAGCGGAGAAGGAGAGGAAGCTAAGGGTGTGTTATCTTTGCATACCTTTGCTAGTTCTACCTTATGCACATATATAGTCGCTGTTCACCTCAGATCCCCCCTTAGTGAGGTAGGTGGAAGTATTGTCCCATCGGGGCATACCTTTTCTCCTCAGTGGGGGTAGGTAGAGGTTCTGTCCTATCGGACCATACCTTGACTTTATGCATGATTGTTGATGTGATCGCTGGATAAGGTCTACGCCTTATCTATATCCGGCGCCCATCTTATCAGTCAGGACGTAGCCGCCATTTCATCAATGCTGATTGACATTTAATATTCACCTCGGTTGACCGAGCTGATGGAGATAGTCAAACAATCTCAACATAGATGCACCTCGGCATCGTTGCCGAGCTAGGAGGATACCGGGCTGCATATGTTTGAGATGAGGCCAGGTGGTACTTCTACTGAAGCTAGCCCAAGCTGGAGTGGTAGTGCTGCCGAGCTCAGGAGACTGAGATCAAGATAAGCCCAATTGGCACTTCCACCGAGATCAAGGCTTATCTCTGAATTACGGAAATGCCCCCACACAGCAACCATTAGAGAAGTACCTCTCATATGAAAGATTTTGTCAGTATGTGCATATGCTCGCATGTGTACTCTTGTGATTGTCAGGGAATATATGTGCCATGTTTCTCATATGGATAAAGAAATTTCATTGGACATGCAATATAAGCTACGAGACTAAGGAACTGTTTCTCATCCTCACATTGAACTAAAACTTCTCTTTTGATTTGGGGTTTTTCCAAACATAAGTAAATTCTCTTTCCGGTTTCCATCATTGCGGGGAATGTGCTTGACCTCTCATTTCACAAGAAAGAATGGATTCTTAGGGGTGAATTATGCCAAATGTTTCATATTAGACTCTACATAATTAGAGGTACATTTAGTTTTTTTTTTTTTTTTTAAAGGATGATACCGTCGGCTCTCTTTAAAAAGAGAGAACATGAATGGAGTAAATCACATGTGGATCAGGTGAATAATGCATCAATGAGCCTTACACTGATTGGAGTGAGTTTGGAGTCTCTTCCAGTGCAAGGTTGGATTGATTGTTTGACAGTTTGGATTTCAAGGTGTGTTCCACTCATGAATATAGGTAGGACGCTGCACTTCATTGAAGTGCAACAGTGTGCAGTGTGCACTGTAGTTTCACCGCATATGCATGCTTTCATTCTATTACAAATGTTGTAGGCCCAATTAAGGAACTAAATGAATTCTTTTCAAAAAATTTGTTCTGTCTGCCATCACATGTTTAAGCTTGAATCTTGTTGCAGATGTACTAATTCTTTGTTGATAGGAGAGATTAGTTTGGCTTTCCTTTTTCACTTCTATGGGCCCATTTGCTTTCCCAGAAATGAATTCTTAGGAAATTTTTGGTAAAGGGAGATTTATTAAAAGGAGTATTAAAGAGGTAAGGAGAGAAAGGTGTGAGGTGGTGATGTGACTGACAAACAAGTGACACCATTACTTAACTAGATGTAATTTACTAAAGTAATAGCTGTGTAATCATTTTCTATTAAAGGAGAGATTATGTGGCCCTTCGTGTATCTTTACCTTTAATCCTTCACTTGTAGCCCCTATATAACTGAAAGGCATTTCCTATAAATCTTAGGAATTCAATACTGATTAAATGAACTAGTCCCATATACAATTGCTATGCTTTGTATTTTATTTCTCTTGCTCTGCTAATAGCTTGATTTAATCTATCAAACAGGGGAAATGTTCAAAGACATTGTTGGCAGCGCGTATTACATTGCACCCGAAGTCCTGAAGAGACATTATGGGCCAGAAGTTGATATATGGAGCATTGGTGTGATGCTGTATATTCTTCTATCTGGAGTTCCTCCTTTTTGGGCTGGTAACTATTTTCTTGCCTTGCCCTTTTCATTTGTAAGCCATGAATTAGTGTGACCATTATAAATAGACAAATGCACAGCCACCAAACTGTAGATTGGGATCCACCTCTAATTAGAAGCAATGATATGGTGAACTCCATAAAGGAAGGTAACCCCCAAAAATGTTCACCTATCAGATGACCTTACATCCAGGGTTACCTAGACCATTACATCACCCTGCGAAAACAGTCCAGATCATGGGTCAGTTTTCTTTAGGTCGTATATTGGGCAATTTTTTTTTTTTTGGCTCTGATAAATACTTGAGCACCGAAACAGAAACAATACCCAAATCCCTAACCACCAGGCTATAACCAGGGATTGATCCATGGGTTGTTTCTGTGGAGAGAGAGACGCCTTACCATTGAAATACTAGTAGATTGCTTTAGGACTCAATTCGTTAATGAATTGAAACCTTGATTCAGCTAAGTTCTGACTCAAAATTCACAATATAATAGCCAGACTTAAGATTGTATTATAATTGGGACTTGGGGCCATCAATTGATGGCTTGGAATCTTGGAGTGAAACCTCCCTCCAATTGTATGCAAAAAGTATTGGTGTGCAGTCCAAGAATATAAATTATCTCATTCTAGCCCCCTCGAACCAAGAACACTAGCATGAGGTAAACTGTAAGTGTAACCCATAGACAATGAACCATAACAATCCTAGTAACCCTGCATATTATATCCAGGGATTTCAGTCAAGGAGATTGATTCCTTGTAATTTGTTATTTTCATCAAATCTTTATGACCATATTATAGGTGAAATATTTGGGCTTGTTTCATTTATCCATTCCATGATGTGGCTCAATAATGTCTAACACATCAAAATTTGTTTGCAGCGGTTATGGCAGGTCCACCAATTCATTATTAGCAAACAAAATATTATCCTTCTTTTCTTTATCATGTTTCTCATCCTAAAACTGTAGCCTTATCAAAATGGAAGGATGTAATTAGCCAAAAAAAGAGAATATGTGAATTGTTTCAAACCTGTGTTTATTTTGAATGACAGAGTCAGAGCATGGAATCTTCAATGCGATCTTACGTGGGCACATCGATTTCACAAGTGACCCATGGCCATCTATGTCAATGGGTGCAAAAGATCTTGTTAAGAAGATGCTCAATATAGACCCCAAGCAGAGGCTCACAGCAATCCAAGTTCTCAGTGAGTCTATTCACTTAACAAGTCAATGCTGAAAATTGGATTTGTGCTGACAGAAGACTGCACATATTTCACAAAGATTTTTTTAGTGGGTTTGATTGATATTATATCAAGTCATCTGGGTTTTATTGGTACTGTATTAAATCATCTCAACTTATATGAATTTCTGGAAATTTTCTCTACTATTAACTTATTAAAAGGTAATAGTTCTCTTTGGTGTCACATGTAGTACATAAATGTTTCCTGCTGTGTTTTGAAGTATCAGGAAACTGATCCAACTAGTTCTTATTTGGTTAAAAATGCTGTTGGATTCCTTTTGTGTAAAAGGACATGTAAAGTATAGCCCATACAAACCTGTAATGAACCATTTGTCAAATTGGTCTTGTTAACAGGTAAGTCCTGATATTTAATGTTTGTGGACTTGCAGATCATCCATGGATTAAAGAGGATGGAGAAGCACCTGATAAGCCTCTTGATAATGCTGTGCTCGGCAGGCTGAAACAGTTCAGGGCAATGAACAAGTTCAAGAAAGTTGCTCTTAGGGTATCAACTTCTCACCAAACCTTTCCTCATCAAGAAGAAATCTTTACTGTGCATTTTATTGCTGATTACTGTGCCAAACCACATAATAAATAGAATTCATTGTTTTTTTCATTGCTAATCAAGTAAATATGTTGTGCGCAGTTTCTAATTTGGATTCTCTTTTGAATTGTTTAGGTGATAGCAGGGTGTTTATCAGAGGAAGAAATCATGGGTTTGAAGGCCATGTTCAAGAATATGGATGCTGACAACAGTGGGACCATCACACTTGAAGAACTGAAGCAAGGGCTGTCCAACCAAGGAGACAAACTATCCGAGTATGAAGTGAAACAGCTAATGGAGGCTGTAAGTTCTCCAAAGAGAAGTCATCATTTCTTATTAAAAATTCCAGACATTGATGGAAGTTTTGAAGGACTAAAGTTTTTTTTTTCATTTGAGTTTTTTCTCTCTTATTGAAGGACTAGAGTTCAAAGCATCCGATATGCAACAAATCAAATTTTCTTTTTGTCCCATTTCTGTTGTTTGTAAATTCTCACGTCTATGTTTGAACAGGCCGATGCTGATGGAAATGGACTGATCGACTACGATGAATTCATCACAGCAACAATGCACATGAACAGAATGGACAGAGAAGAGCATTTATACACTGCATTTCAATACTTCGATAAAGATAACAGTGGGTAAGTGGTGCGATCCCTCGTACGCATCAAATCAAAATCAAGTCATTACTTAATCTAAAAGTTATTCTAATCAGAGTAATCATTTTAAACTGGATTCCTAAGATTCCGCTAAATTATGAAGCTCAGAAGCAGAAATTTGTAACTGGAAGAGTTTCAGTTATGAAATGCATGATCACTGAAGTTGGTTCCATTGTTTCTTCTCCTATCAGGTACATCACAACAGAAGAGCTAGAGCAAGCTCTCAAGGAGTTTGGAATGCAGGATGGGCGCGACATAAAGGAAATTATTTCTGAGGTTGATGCAGATAATGTAAGTAAAAGACTAAAGATAATTGAAAACTCTATCAAATTCCTTTCAAATCTGGCTAATCATTCCTCACAATGTTTAAAATAATTTTAGTTATAGGAAATTGCTATTTATGCACTTTTGTATACTACTGTGTTTCTTTGTATCTTTGGAACTAAAATTGAAAGGAGTAACTCCATGCCAAGACCTACCTATAGAAAACAAGTAAACAGTGTCTCTAGCATTTCTAAAATTTTGAACATGTCACAATCTTTTCATGGGAAAATTGGAAAGAGATAAATAAGATGCTATTGCAACATCTCAAAAATATTTAAGGACTTGTAATACCACAATATTTTCATGGCATTTTCACCTCATTGCCCCTTCTATACAGGGGAAAACTATTGAAGTATGCTTTGTTTCCCCAAAATTTGAATTAATATCATGATTGCCTGAAGTCATTACTTCTAAAATATATTTACAAGATCTTATTTCTTTTCAGTGTCATTACGCATTTTTGGCTATATTGACCATTTTCTCGATGTTTTAGCCTCTAAAATGAATTAAATAACTATGAAGAGGATACTGTAACCTATAAGAAGTTGCTAAACCAAATATGTGCCCACCTATGAACTTACCATTACCCAGACTAGCCCAGCAGATTAAGAGGGTTTAACCAGTCTCGTCGTTATAGGCCAAATTTCACTAGATTAAGAAGCACTCACTAGAACTGTTGTATATATCCAATCTTAGTCAAGCCTCATGCAACTTCTCTTTGGGCCTGTTAGTTTAGTTGGTATCGAATTCCTAGGAATTCTAAGCAATCCACTTCTTATCGTAAGGGGCTAAAATTGAAGAAGTAAAGGCCTAGATTTTACGACGGCTATTAAATAGACTTCCTTTCTATCACCATCCCAAATCAAATCTTAGGAAAGTGAGGGTCCTGTTTACGTCTCCATCTTTCCTCTTTAATATTCTTTCCCTAGAACTCACTTCATCATGATTCCTAGGAATTCAATACAAAGCAAACAAACAGGCCCTTTGTTTTTATCGCTGACACTCAATGGGAAGTTATTAAAGATGATGATGAGACCCTAATCCCAAATTCATTTATTAGTTGGGCCTGTTTTTTTTAAGGTACAGCCCAACCTGTGAAGAAGAATCAGAGATAGTGTCCAGGTCACATTCATATTGCACTAGTCCAGTGGTTGTGTCTGTAATCCCACAGGGGATGCTACATTCTTAGAATAATGAAATCTATGATGCATGGATACTTTAAAATGGGCAATGTGTCGTGTTGTATCGTATCCTATACTTCACTTTTTATGTGTAAAATCTGTGTACTTACTGTATCCATGCCTTATCCGGGCGTCATAGAATGAAATATAGAGTCAACATTCAATTTATTAGTTGAAATCAGAATTCTTCAATTAAAAAGTTTGAAGATGAGTTATCTTTTACTAATAATTCCCAATTGATGCAGGATGGGAGGATCAACTATGATGAATTCGTGGCGATGATGAAAAAAGGAAACCCAGAAGTAAACCCAAAAAAGAGGCGTGATGTCTACATGTGATTGGGATTGATTGTTCAAAAAAGGAACTCTGATTGAGTTTGTGATACTGTGATAACTCTGGGGGGATTGATGGATATTCTTTCATGAAACCATGTACACTAAACTGTAGAAGGCAGGAGGGATGAGAGAGGGGAGAGGATCCAATAGCCTTTTATTGGGGGTTGAAGGATGTGGGATTTTCTCTGCTTTCTTTTTCTATAATAGAGGCTAGACGAAAAGAAAACACAAAATTATATATAAAAAAATCTGTTATTCATGCCTTGATCATGTGTATATTTCCTACTTGAAATTCATTTTATCCATATTAATTGCATTTTATGTGTAAGATAGTTTCATCCTCTTTAATCTTTATACTATAGGTGCATGTTTGACATCTCTATTTCCAACCTCTACTTGTCTAAATATCTAAAGGGGATTGAGATTTGGAAAATAAGAGCGCTCGGTAGTCGGTACACCATCCTACCCTCTACCTGCTTTAGAGAAGTTTGAAAATGAAAAGCCTCAATTCTAGACGTCCAGAAACAAAAGCCGCGGGTCTCAAAAGAGTCGTGGCAAAAGCTTTTTTATTCTATTTTTTTAAAATGAAACACGTCTTTTGATTTTAATCTCTTTTTATGGCTCTGCTAATAAGAGTAGAGCTACCAAACAAGGCTTAAGAGTTAAGTCTCGTTGTCACTTAAGAAAAAGGATCTAACGTGGAAGAGTTCATTAACAATTTTTGCATCAAATATAATATACACACATAAATATATATATAATACTTATTTCTTTTAAAATTATAAATAAAACTCATGTAGTTCAAGTGGTGTTGGGCATAAACCCAATGCATGTGGAAAGAAAAGATAGTGCATTCTATCTCTACCACATTCATTTCCATGCATTTATATATATTTTTAAAAGAAATTAACCGTTAAATTACTCCCGACTCCAACCCCAGATGGAGCGTGTTTAATATCACATCCCCATAATCCATCATGGGGCGGGTCAAATTTCGATCAAAAAAAATTAAGTCACACCCAAACCCAGGCCATTGCCTTCCCTCCCTACCACTCTAAGGCTTTATTCGATAACTCTATTCTATCTAATAAGAGCTAGTTAAATTAAGGTTCAAAATAAAAGATCTAATTTTTAAGTTCAAATTTATAATTAGATTGTTTTGGTAAAATTATATTAAAAAAAAAAAGTTCTTTATTTTATAATTGAGAGTTTGATAATCATCTAAATAAGTTGTCCTCATCATCTTCTTTGAGATGGTCATGTTAAGAGAAAAATAGCAGAGAAAGAAATCATGAAATGGCTTCCCCGACTTTAGTAAAAAATAAGTTACGACAAAAAAGCCACTCAAAGCAGCTTATGTTTAAGAGCTTAAAATCACTTATTTCTAAATATAAGTTCTAATTTTAAATCTTGCTTAGAGTTTTATCAAACACTCTAAATTTTAATAAGCTCTAAAATCATTTAATAGTGCTTATTTTACGAGTTACCAAACAGGCCCCAAGCGTGGAAGTGGAAACACGTCTATTTTTTCTTTTGCTGCTATTCACGCAAACGACTCTCCCAAAATAAGTATTTTCTTTATAAGCCTGACATACATTGTTGCATCATTCTCTACCATCTTATGTTGTTCATGTAGGAAATCGTGTGGCCCGCATGTGACAGGTCCCACTTCAGATCAAGCAGGGCTGATGCAAACAGAGATTACAATCTCACTTAATATAAAACTTGATCTAGTCCCACTAATAAAATTCCTAATATGATTAATGGATGTGAGTTTTCTGGCAAAGAAGTCTATAATAAGTGTAACTCTTTGAAACTTATCTACATAAAGTAAGAAAAATAAGGTAACTCTAGGTCGGAACTCATACACGACTGACAAATAAGCGAAGAGATACTCTAAGTGTCGGAGTGCCGGATTATTCCATTCCATACTAACTGACAAGTGGTTGTCACCGAAGGATACACCAATGTAGTGTTATCTGACCGAGTGTCGGAGTCTCCGAGTGTCGGAGTCTCCGTGTCCCAATCCATACTAATCTCTGGCAAGTGGTTGTCACCATTTTCAAGGATACATTCCAGTGTCTCTCATGTGAAGTTAAAGGGAGAGAGCATGTGAAGTAAAAGGGAGGGAGAGAGAGATGTGATTCAGTGCTTTGTATGGCTTTAAAGGGGAAGGGTATAAAGGTCATTTGGTAATGATTAAGATAATAATTTTGTGGGATCTTCCACAATCTTCATTGTAGGTGGTGCAGTAGAAATATGCAGAGGGAGATGGCGTCTAACCCAAGAATACTTAAAAACAAGGTCTAATCATTCCACATAAAATTAGCTTTTTCACTTTTTCAAAGGCAAAAGGATCTTGTGCACGTGTCTCCAGTAAAGCCCCTTTACTTTGCCACAACTTCCAAAATGCCACTAATCTTTGAACTCGCCCTTGGACGGTCTGGATTAAGGTTCCCTCACTCCATCTCCCCAAAGTCTCTTCAGCCCGGCCCACCCACATCTTAAATGTAGGCTGGGCTGAGTTGGAGGAGTGGAACTTCAAAGTGAGGATTCTTTTGACCCATTCAAAATAAACACCCTCATAGTATAGAGAGCCAGTCCAATTACCTCCATAAGAGTTCGCCGCACTGCAATATTGATCATTTGATAAAGAAAAATATGATCATTTCATTAATTTTACAATGGGATCAACTTCTATTTGAGTAAAATTTGAAGATATCAAATATCTTGTAAGGGTGTTTATTTTGAGCAGCACAAAATTTTATTAAGTGCAAACAACTTCAGTGTTCCGAACTAAAAAATAACTGGCTGTCAAGGCATTCATTTTGGTAAAAGCTTCACAATATTAAGAGGTGGGTCGGCTTTAATGCGAGTAGAACCAGTTGTGCTTGTTCATTTATTGTGAATTGAAGTAAAGTGAGGAAAAGCATTAAATCAAGAGATAATAAAATATAAGGGATTATGATAGTCTTTTGTTTTTAGTGGTTTGATAGAAAATCTTTTTTTACTTTTTTAATAAAAAGATAATATTTTTTATCATTTAGTGGAGAAATGAGATTGTTTTTTTACTTTTTTTTTTAAGAAAATTTTAAATTTATATACTTTTGATATGACCCTTTATCTTATGTTGTCTCGATAATAGTGGCTTTAACTCACTTTACTTTAATTCACCATACATCTACATCTGGAACAGGCCCTTAGTGGTCTACGTCAAAGTCCTCTCATGTCAACACAATATACTTTTGAAGAAGATGCTCTCCTTATGGCACAAGTAGGAATAATAGGATGCATAGAATTCATGAATTGAGAGAAACCAAATATTATTAGATTGATCTTGCTAAATTTGATTCCTCAAAATCTACCGCTTCTTAGGGCCAATTTATTTGCATTAAATTACATAGGAATCCAATGCATATGATTCATATCATTATATTAGTTAAAAATGAAGACATAAGTTGACTTTAAAAAATAAACATCAAATAACCTTCCATCTTATCAAAATTGAATCCAATAAAGATATGAAATGAATAGTGATTAATGAATGAATAGTGAATAAAGATCTGAAATGAATAGTGTTTAACCTGACATATCATTTGTTCAGACTTCAAATCAGAAGCTTGTATATGAAACCATTGGTTGCTTGGTAGTCAGGAAATACTTTTCTGACTCCATGTTACTGCCTCCCTCTTTTATTCTTCTGTTAGGTGAAGTGGGGTTAAAACAACTTTTTACTGGAATGCCTTTATGTCCTCATCTTGTACTTCAACAAAAGAAAGATCAGGTGAAAAGTAAAGGGCAGCATCATTATTATATTGTGGGGCCCAATTTGCTCAATTTGGATGAATTCATTTCTATAGAAAATGTACTTTGACCAAGGTATATATTTACTAAGAGAGTAAATTAGCACTGGTTTAGTTATGTCACTTGCGTGTTACTTTTGAATATGAATTTGGTGAGGGAGAGATGCCTAAAAATGTGTGCATTCATGAAATAAAAGTTTCACCATACAATTTGGATTGAGCGAAGAGCCCTCAAAGTGGATTGAGCCAAATGCCCTCAAAGTGGCATAATAATTGGAGACTCTGGATTACTTCTCTTTGAGGGTTTTTTTTTTTTTTTTTTTCCGCTAACGGAGGGTTCGGAATTTTTTGGGCTAGACTAATCCCTTCGGGTCTAGAGAGAAGTCGGGTAAAATCCATGTGGCCTACAGGTGGTAGCACAAGCGAACTCAACTTTCCATTCCTAACCAGTAGTCGATACCAAGACCTCTAGTTCAGAAAGAGGGAGGAACCGTGGTCCTGACCACTCGGCCAATCCCTTGGGGTTCTCCTTGAGGTGTTAGGGAGGGATAAAAAAAGACCCTATATTTTTTTAAAAAGCCTAAAAAACACTTTCATATTTTGAATTTTTACTAAACGGGTCACTAGTAATATGACAAAATAAATAAGTATTGGGTTTTTATAGGCATAAAATTACCGTTCATTTAAGCTTGGCAAATCTCACTAACTCAACTTAGGTGGAACCTAATTGCATGCTTGATAATAAAGGGAGGCATGGCAATCGAAAGGATTGGACGTAGATTGGATTAGGAAAGAATGAGATGTCAAGCCATTTAAATGATCTTAGCCTTTAATTTTAATTCTTTAAGAAATTTTATAGCTACAATTGTATAAACTTCTTGTGATAAAATCTAACAGGAGCCTTTTTGAGGTTACGTGAGAATGTACTCACATTTTGAAAACACTCCTTCTCCTTTTAAGGTCTACTAATTTTCAATACAAATAAAGAAATTTGACAAAATTTTGGATGGGCACGTTTGGGTTAGTTAGGGTCACTATTGGGACAAGATTTTCAAATCGCATAGAACTTGGTCAGGTTCAAGTTTGGGCTTTAGTTGACCAAATGTATAGATTTATCAAGTTTAGATTTAGGAGTAACTCAATGCACTTTGGGTTGGGTCTGAGTTGAGATCCTATGCGTGCCTGCCCAATGCTCCCTTGTGGATGGAAACTAGGGACCCATCAAAGATCCCTGGCTGGATATGAATGTTATGCTTGATCATTTCATCCAAGACTTGATATTCATTTAAAATCTCATATATTTTATGGGTAATTGGTTATTTGTGAATATATATATATATATATATATTGGAAAATATTCGTACGCATATATCTCTCACCATATTATGGTGAGGGATAACATAGTGGGGCTACTTTATGATTCATCTAAATCATCCATACACATGGAACCTCCTAAATTATAATGGATCAATTGAGTTTTTATTGAACTGAATGGATTGGACAGTAGGATTGAGGGTCAAAATTTTCCTTGAATATAAAGTTGCTAAATTTGTTGGCAATGGATGAAGGAATTAGAAACTTGTGATTGACCTCAAACTTGATATGTAGTCCCCCCAAATTGATAGGGTGAGGGAAGGGATGCACATGAATATGGCCCATTGTATATATATATATATATATATATATAATTTGTGTCCATATGTTTTAATGAATTTGTAATTTGTTTTAACGCTCTTTTCAACCAATATTTAAAACTATGCATAAAATTTGAGAAATGACTTGATTTTTGTAGATGTAATCGTCATTGCAAAATTGTTTAGAAAATCATTTTATTAAGAAGAAAACCATTTTATTTAGGTCACGTTATGATTCTTTAGAATTAAATTGATGTGAGGGTGATAATACATTGAAAATGTGGCCTAGTAAACGTTTCAATCAACTAGACCAAAAAGAATTTCTACACATTGAGAATTTATTTGTATACAACATGATTTTCCAACATGTACAATGATGGGTCCCTTTGAGGTGGGCCTACATCTATAATCATTCGTCCGTCGCTTTTATAGCTTTCACAATTAGATACATTATTAGATAGATAACTATAAAAATTAATATATGTCAATTTGATGTTGTGTCTCACCTCCAAGAGTAAATTTGTGGTGGAGGTAACAAAGGAAGGTATAAATTTGAGCGATCTAGATCTTAAATGTAGAATCTACGGACGGACTTAATAGGATTGAATTGAGAAAGTCCTACAAAGACTATCTCTAGACTCTGGTGATTAATGGTATGTATAAATTTTCAGTTATTTTAAAATCGATTTTCATTCATTTCCAAAGATGGCCTCTTATTAACTACTTATATGTTTTGTAATTAAAGACCAATCTTAGGTTAATTTTGAAATCCTATATCAACAATTTTCTAATTATTCAAATATAAATGTTTTTTTCTTTATTATTCACAATTGAATATGATGCACCAAAAATGCTTTGATTTTCTGAATAAATGTAAAATACCATTCTTTCTATTTCCAAAATAAATATTGAGCTATATTGCTTGAGTTATTCATTTATTAATTTTAATCCATTCCCTAAGCTTTCCTTAAAATAATGCATAATTTGATGATCAAGAGATGAAAAACCTCTATATGTTGCCCAGATTTTCTCATAAAATCCTTTAAAAACTTGGCTTTTTTTTAACCCACTATTGTGGGTTTGTTTTTCTTTGTCCCGTTTAGTAATTTTACTTTTAAAATCAATTGAAATGAAGTAAAGTAAAGAGAGGGAATAAAATATAGGAAAAACAGCAGAATACCTACTTGGATTTTGGTCATTTTGCAGAGTACCCCTTGCACTTCGGTATTTTGTACTAAACCTACATGTAATTCTAATAAACATGCAAAACTCATGGATTCTGTTAGTATTAACGGAGTAAGTCGTATAAATGGTGTCTGGTGCATACTGGTGGCAAATGACTCGCCCAAATAGACTTATTTGCCCCTGAACCTAACCTATCAAGCACATAACAAGAAAAATAATGAAAGACATTGAATTTTTTAAAGAAAAAGAGTAGAACATCAACACCTCCTCTCATTGGTTGTATACAGAGAAGCAACTTAAAATGAAATGAAAACAACTATAACCCATTTTAGAAAAGAATAAGAAGATAGAAAGATAAGAAGGCAAAGGAAACTAAATAGAAAAAAAAAAAAAAGAAAAAGGAAGAAATGGTGCAAATAGATATAAGATGATCTGCTCTATAAAAGCAATTCACAACAACTCTTGCTGTTTTCAATGTGTTACATAAAAAATCGCAATCTTCGAAGCAGCCGCGACTGCTATTGCTGCTTTCCTTAACTACAACAAAAAGGCAGAAATTCTCTCTATCTACAAGACGTGGCTGCGGAGCGCATTTGAGCTTTCCTTGGTGATGATGATGGGTGGTGAAGAAAAACCCTACTAGCAAGCGAAAGAGGGAAAATGAACAAAAAACACCAAGAGACATTTTACATATTGAGGGGTAAATTCGTCATTCTCAATTTTCCGTCACGACCGTCTCTATTTGCATTGTGATTTAAAATACAAGTAGGTTTAGTACAAAATACTAAAATACTGTGAGTACTCTACAAAATAACCAAAGTACAGGTAGGTATTCTGCAATTTTCTCTAAAATATAATTGGGCTATGATGATATTTTATTTTTAGTTATTTGGTATTAAATCTTTTTGACTTTTTGTATGAGAAAGTGAAGGGTTTTTTTTTTTGGAAAAAGATTGAGAGAAATTTAAATTAAAGTATTTTTTATGTAACCTCTTATTCGAAAAATAAAGGCTTTATTTAACTTTTACTTTACGGTAGGAATATAGCTTCCCAGGCTACTAAATAAATAGCATTGTTGCACTGTACTATAGTGTAGGGATGCTTCACCGGAGTCCACCACTCCACCCTCTCTTCCACTGCAGCATATTTCATAGAACTCATTTTAGTTCAGTGTCAAAAGAAAACTTGACAAGGTAAGAACAAGTCAATGTTCATCTGTCATGTGGATCAAGTCTGGCGGCATACTTAATTAATTTTCCTTGAGGGGGCCAATTTGACAAGAAATTCTATGGGGATCATCCATAAAGATGTAAAGTCTTCAAAAATGAAAAAGTGAATTATTTTAGCTTGTAAGTGTAGCCATTCTAATTGCACTTAAGAAACAACGGCCGCTTTCTTAGGCATTTATATAGTCTAGCCATCCAATTTAAATTCATGAACTAAGTGTTTTTTTTTGGCTATCGGAGGGTTCCCAATCCTTTGGGTTGGACTAATCCCTCCGGGCCCAGAGGAAGCTGGGTAAACTCCCCTATAACCCCAGTGTGGTAGTGCAGTTTCGAACCTACAACTTCCGGATGCAAACAGTGGTTCTAGGCCAACTGAGCTACCCTTTGGGGTCTAGAATGTTTATCATATTAAAAAGACAAATTTTATTAGAAACCATTATTTGATAACGTTATATTGAATGATTAAAGATGTTCAATGAGTCTTCATTTAAATAAATTCCCAATCAATAAACTACACTTCTATTTCATGATACTGGATGGGCTCAACTAACAAATCAAATGGTCCATTTTATTTTTTCAGCTAGAGTTCATGTGAAAACACATTGAAAAAATAAATTAAGGGCCCATGTGTTTAATACAATTGAATTCATAGGAACTCTAACATTTGCATTCCTAAGGGTTTTTTTTTCTTCGTGCAACTGAATACATGGAAAGATTTATATTTCTAGAAGTGACTAAAATTGAAGAAATAAAAGTGTGTTTTGAAAAACCACCATCAAATCAAATTGCCTATCCTTTAATGGAAAATGAATCAAGGGTAGATAGGAAATCAATAACTAGCTAGTTGACACTCTAGTAATTCAAATCCTAAAAAAGCGTGGATTTGATTTGCCACTCTATTTTTTATCCTTCACCTCTTATAAAGGGTTGCAAACAGAATGGTTCCGGATCGAAACCATACTGGACCAGGACTTGACCCGTTTCTAAATAACGGTTCCGATACCGGGCCTGATTTTGACTTGAAATTTATTTTATTAGTTATAGACCTGGTTCCCATAGGAAGACTCGGATCCGGTTCCGGAACCGGGTCCACCTAAAGGGTTGGAGTTTAGTTCCAAAACCTGTTTTAATTTCTCTTTTTCCTATAATTTTATCTTAAAATAAGCATATAATTCAATTTATAACAGTGCATCAAGTCTACTACCTCCAATATTATACATAAAATGCAAAAAAAAAAAAAAAAAAAACTACAATTTGCAAATCAAAGACTTATATGTTGGGTCCCAGGTCCATGGGTCGGAACCTATATGAACCCAAAATCGGACCCGTTTATAAATCAAAACCTAAAATTGATTCTAGATTCGGTTTTTTGCGGGTCGGAACTTCCGAGTAATCGGAGATTCGGATACCCGTTTGCAACTCTACTCTCATAGCTTTAATAATCCTTGTTCGAGCTCAGTTGACCATAAATTTCAATATATTCAATTCTCATGAAAGCAAAAAAAAAAAAAAATAAATAAATAAATAAAAATAAAATAAAAAATAAAACTAAAGAAACATAGGTGCATATTGAAAAAATGACCATCTAATAATGTTCCTTAAAAAAAATGAATTAAGGAGAGTTGGAAATAGATAACCAACAATCAACCCAATTATTCAAATCTTTTAAAAAGTCAAATGATTAATTCTATTGCTCCATGTCTTCAATAACCTATGTTGGGGTTAATTAGATCATGAATTCCTATTATTAAAATCCACGCAAACAAGACTCAAAGTAACTAGTTTGGACTTTTTATAGAGCTTGCCATGCCCTTGACAACAAAAAAGACAAAAACATACGAGTTTTTCTTTTTTAAACAAATATATATCTAGTTAGTTGATAGAGTAGCTCAGTTGGCCTAAGACCACGGTCGGCACTCATATGTTGTAGGTTTGAAATTGCACTACCACACTGGGGCTACATGGGAATTTACTCGGCATCCCTCCGGGCCCGGATGGATTAGTCCAGCCCAAAGGGTTGGGAACCCTCCGATAGTAGAAATAAAAAACATTTTAGGACAATTTTTTTACTAGAATTTCTAACACAAATTTGGTGTGTTGGGAAATTCTTGATATGATGTGATGACATTTGTAAATGCCATACCTCCTCACTAGAACTCTAAAATTTCAACCGCCTAAAAGGTTTAATATGACCTTTAGAGTTCTTGGGATTTCAGCCTTTTTGGTTGAATTTTTGCCCGGGCACTAACAAGGATTTATGAATTTCACCATTTCTAGCATTCATAAATTCTTTAGATAGTAATTCTTTGAATTTCAGTGAAAAAAATAGGCACCCCTGACCCTCAGGAGGACAATCCATCACAACGTAACATAAATTTCCAAACAAAAAGGCTACCTGTCCCGGGTTCTGTCCAGAACCCGGGACAGGTAGCAGGGCTCATTTCCAAACACATCTAATTCTTGTAAAAAATGATTGCTCTGACCACTCTTCACATTACATCATCACAACTAAAAGTATTATAGAATTATTAAGTTTGTTCATCTTATTAGTTTGATTCTTGCCGTCCTCCCGCCCACACCATTTCTACTATTCCTTTGAGTGAATTACATCAAAGTGAGCCCCGCATATGGAACTATAAAGAATCAGAAAATAGAAAACCCAACAAACATCATTGGTTAGTTAAAATTTGTACTCCTTTTGTCCTTAAATATAATTCTCTCTTATTTTGAAAACAGAAAAAAAAAAAAAAAAAAAAACCCCACTTGTTCACGTGTGTGTGAAACCTCAAGAATTAGAATTGACGATCAACAAGCTACAAAAAAAGAGATAAAATCACATGGAGATTTATATGGTTCGACAAGATTGCATACATCTATAGAAAAGAAACTCAACTTACCACTATTCAGCCTTGGTGGTTTGGGGAGCTATCATCTCTCTCGTAGAGTTTAGAATTACAAATACATCAATATATAATGTTTGATTTTTTAGGCCCAAAACTTTTTTTGATTTGATTACCAAAATACCTATGACCGTGGACCAGGTCATTGGCGAGTCAAATAAATTAACACAATAAATCTAGAATAAAAGATATAAACCCAATATAAATAAATATATACAATAGGGACAAGCCATCATATAATATCCGAACACACTGAATTCTTGATCAAAATGATGATCTTATCATTACATTATCACGACTAAAAACATTATAGAATTATTAAGTTAAGATCATCTAATTAATTTGATACATCCCTGAATTGAACCAACATGATTTCCAGATATGGAAGTATAAAGAAATAGAAAAAAAAAAACCAACAAACATAATTGATTATTTTAAATTTTGTACACCCTTTGTCCTTAAATATATTTGTCTCTCATTTTGAAAGCAGAAAAAAAGAAAAAAAAAAAAAAAAAAACCAGAAATGGTTGGTTTGTAATTTGCACAAGAGAAAGGGCATTTGTCAAAAGACTGCTCAGTATCCTGACAAACTAGATAAGAAAGCAGTTTCATTGCCAGCAGTGAAAAAAAGATCGTGCCTTTTTGGTTTTGGCTGATAAAAACGAAGAACCGGTGCCTTGGAGAGGCAGAGATTTCAAAAGGAAAAATGACACAATCTACCTAATTTCCGGTGGAAGAAACCGAACGAAACCCGAGGTTGGTTTGGTTGAAAAACTTGAATCGTTTCCAAAAAATAGTCAAAAGTGATGATTTTATTGTCCTCTAGCAGAGAGACTAATGACAGCTCAAAGCAGCTGTGAGAGGAGAATTTGGTGAATTCTGGCATCTGGGTTAGTTGATGTCTGACTTAAAATTGATTCAAAACAAGTTAAAAAGAGGTGGTTTTGGAGATTGAGGCTCCTGGGTTCTTTCTATTGGGGTTTTGGGTGTCTGGGTCGATCGGAATTTGGAGGGAAACGTTGGAAAACGAATCAGGAAAGTTATGTTTTTTGAAGTTACTGGAGGCTTTAGGAGGGTAGAGTTCTTGGGGTACTTAAAATTTTTTGGGATATCTATCTTTTTTTCTGTTCTGGGTATCTGAATTGGTGGAGGGAGAGTGGAAGGCTACCAGAAGCTTTTGTTGGTTTGAATTTAGGAAAAGATTTCTGTGGGACTAGTGAAAAGTGGTGATTTTGTTCATTATATACGTTGCGCTTGGTTCTTCTGTTTTCCATCTCCTTTTCTGTTTTCGTGAATTGTTAAACTTGAGTCTCTTTGTTCTTTCATGAATGTTTGGATATTGTGCATATGATGATGAGAGGAGAACTACGGTTTGAAAAAGTTGCATTTTTGTATCTTGGGTTTATGGGTTTTTGTCTTCTGATTCTGGGTTTCTCTTTGTTGTTCAGGCCATAGGGCTTTTGGGTCTTGAGTTTCTTCTTCCTTTCATGATTGGATTGGTAATATTGATAATGATGGTGGATGGGGAGTTATAGATGGGGACTTGGTGCGGAAGATGAAAAGGAAGCGGTGGGCGTGATGCCGAGCTTTGTTCCTCCGGCGTCCTCTTCTGCAGCTCAGTCACTGTAACTATCCATCTATCCCTTTGATTGCATTGGAGAATTTTTCCTTTTCTTGTCTTGCTTTGGTTCTGAAATCTTGATTCATTTGTGTTATTTGTTTCTCGTTTTTGTGGTCTTTTAGTTATATGCATTGTTGGTTCTCGTTCTTTATAATTATTACTAGGGAAAAAGTCATTGCTGACACTACAAAACAACCAAAGGTGAACTAAATTACAGACAGATAATGAAGAGTTCAGATTATAGCATGGTAAATTCCCTAAAACTGTCCACTTAATTTGAGAAAATGTCATATGTAGTCAGTCAGGTAGGTTGTTTATTTAATGACTGCAAAGCAAATTTATGGTCATCCAACTTGTTGGATTTTACTTTGTAAATTGTGTTTTTGAACTGTACGCGGGCAACATGAAGGATTGGGCTATTGTTGATGGACTGAGAAGCCTCCCATAATCTGAGCACTTGTAACCATTTGATTGTCAGTCTAAAGGGCTGGGCTTACTAATGGATTAGCAAACTGTCAATTTCTATCAAAATTATTCAGATGGAAAATAGAAAATCTCTTGAGATAGCTGGAGTGATTCTACTATGCTTTTATAAACAAACACCTAAAAGAAACTTGAAATTTTGAAGAGAGAGAGAGAGAGAGAGAGAGAGTTGTTTGGGGTTTTCCGAGCTAAACTTGTTTTTGATAATTCCATTTCAATTACAATCCACAAGATTTGAGTTTCTCTTTTACTTTAGATTTGAGGATTTGGGGTGTAAACATCCCCAAATTAAGTAGATATTTGAATGTCAAATGAAATGCATGGTTATGTTTTAAATGTTGGTGTGTGCAGTAAATGCATCTTTATTTTTGGAGTGCTTTAATCCATTTCAAGCAGAACTAAAGAAGGGTTAATTTATGATTATGAATGTGTTTCTAGCTCCAACATCTTTTTCAGTATTCCATTAATTCCTATTTTTTTCCTGAACTTATTTTGTTTGTTTCATGGATTAATGCCTTATGATTGAGCATGGGCTTTTGGCTTTCAGCTTTGTTTTTGTTTGCCTTGTGGAGTTGGATTTGTCTTTTTGGTAATTTATGTCATAATTTTCCAGAGGCGCAAACTTTGAACCGCTTGACCAATCAATCAGATATCATGTAGAGGATGCTGCTGACATCAGTAGAGGTATGTCCTCAAAGCCTTTTCTCTTTGTAAGAGGACAGCTTGAATGCTAGCTGGCAATTTAATCTGTGCTTGGTTTATGAAAGGTAGAATTAAGTCACAGTTTTTAACTGGACCAGGTGTGATATACAAGGTTAATCTTTTACCTTTTCAGTTATATATACATCCATGAGTGTGCATGTGTCAAATTGCCCTTGTTTTCCTGTGTCAAGTTGCTCTTGTTTTCAAATTGAATATTGATGGAGATACATAGGAAAATATTCTCCTATGACTAGCAGGATGCGGGAGCTCCCACCCCGACCATTCAAAGGGCAGGACCCCCCTGCATTAAATGGATGGGCCTGTAACAAAGGGCACTGGTCCATTTTTATGTTGTCCTGCGTCCTGCCGGAGAACATCTTTCGAGATGCATAACAGTGGGGATGTACTCCATATTGCTAGTCTTTTATTCTTTTAGGCAAGATAGATGGTTTATCTGGTGTGTTTTGCATTTAGGGTGAAAAACTAAGAAATCCTATCCTTGTGGGTTTTCCTATTTCTGTACCCACTCTAAGAGCACTATGGAACAGATAACCTTCTATAATTTTTTTTTGAACAGTGATAACCGTCTATACTATTAGATATTCAAACTGATTGTGATGATCTGGGGTACGTCGACATGCACTTTAACCAGTCTAATAGAATGTGAAATAGGCTTCTGCTTTAGTGATCATTGCTTCATTTTTTTTTTTTTGTCTGTACTATGTTGATATTTCTTTTTCTTTCTGTTTCATCCATTGAAGACTCCATGTTCAATTCAAGGTCAAGTGGACAAGCTGTTGCTTTTGATCCTCTACAGTTCACTAATTTTAGTAAGGTAGTCTATATCTACTCAACAGTCATATTGTTTGAATGATATTATTTGTGTCAACATTGAGGGCTCATTTGGATGTATCCCAGGACCCAAGCAATCACTATTCTGAAAATTTGGCAGAAGTTTTTTTTTGTGAACATGCACATTTGGGCATCACATGTATGAGAAGTCAAAAGCCATTCGATGGGAAAACTACTTGTTTTGCATTTCTTTTGTCCCAAATTATTCTCAGCACGAATTGCAAATGTTGATTCCAAACTGGAAATTCATATTACATCATCCTACTTATGCGATATCTGATTTCCATGCCGACTCATATGCATCATGGAATAAACAGTAATATGTTGTCTAAAAATCCCAAAGCAATTCTGATTTGAGGAACATCCAAATTCTCCCTTCAATAGCTTGTTCATTTATTTACATTTTCTGTTTGGGGGGAGAAAAACAGACGCTCGCTTCCCCTGATATGAATCCTTCAGCGGCTGCAGTTGGATCTCAAAGTTTGGCTCAACCGAAAGGAGAACAGCCTCATCTGGTTTCTCTATCTAGTGGACGGTTCGAGAATTGGGGAGAGTCTGCAATGGCAGATATGAGTTCAAGGACTGATACCTCAACAGATGTGGACACGGATGACAAGAATCAGAAGGTGATGCTATTATCTCCTCAACTTATGTGTACATACCCAGGAATTATCTCTGGGTTATCTTGATGCATAATGTGATTCAGTGTATTCCTGAGAGGTCTCCACGGCGAGGCCTACTTTCCTGATTCCTAACTGTTGGATCAAAATCTTCCTCCATGACTGTGAATGAGCTTGAATATCTCACTCATTAGAGTGATATTCGTTGTCTGATTAAAGCAATGCAGATGATGACTTAAATGCATTTCATGTAACCATTGTTTTATCCATGATTTTGATTTTTATATGCTAAATTTCAACCAGAGGTGATATCACTTT
This sequence comes from Camphora micrantha, assembly GCA_003546025.1. Taxonomy (NCBI): domain Eukaryota; kingdom Viridiplantae; phylum Streptophyta; class Magnoliopsida; order Laurales; family Lauraceae; genus Camphora; species Camphora micrantha. The sequence continues at coordinate 16,442,681 of QPKB01000002.1, forward strand.
GTCAAGTGATATTTGACCATGTCTCCAGTTATTGGGGGAGGAGTTTGTCTTGTTTTGGATTGAGAAAAATGGGCACCAGAGTGGAGAGCTCCTGTCGAACTAACCAAATTTTCTAATAATATAAGTTTATGATGTAGGTAATTTTGCGTTAACATACTCCCCTTGCTAAAATTTGTGTATAATTGTCTGTTTGGTCCACTAATGATGTACTGCACATTCAAGAAAGTGGCTGGTCTAACTAGTCAACTGTGGTAGAAAGGCTCCTCAAACTACTGTTTTAGGGCTTAGATGTATCTAAAAGCCACAAGCCCACAGTCAGATAAATGTCGGAGTTAGGAGATTTACCTCTAATATTTCTCGAGACCTCAAGCTTATTATCAATTCAAAATTTGGTTTTCACATCTTCTTGTTCATTTGATTTGTATTACCACTTACCAGTGCAAAACCTAGGGTTTTCTATAAAGGCTGTTTGTTTGCATTAAAATACATAGAAATTCAAGACAAGATATTTTTGAAGCGGTTAAAAATGAAGATCAAAGATGAGTTTCCAAAACTGAGCATTAAATAACCTTTCCTGTCATGAAAATAGAATCGAAGGAAGATGGGAAATGAATACCTAGCCTTTTATCTTCATTTTAACCACTTAAAAAAATGCCTATGCATTTTAATCTATGATGTCCAGATATGGTAAGGAGACACTAAGGACACGCCATGGATATGTGGCAGGGACTGATTTTACACAAAAGAAGTGAAGTATTGGATACAACACGACACAATATGTGGCCTATTTTAAAGTATTCAGGTATCATATATTTTAATGCGAACAAACAGGCTGTAAGAGTTGGTGGAGAGAAAAGATGGAATAAAAAACAAGAACAAAAGAGTGGGGAGGGAGGAATGACTTTCCCACCAATCCCCAATGTAGGACCTGTGCATATTTCTTTCATAGAAGACTTTTTGAATATTACTTGTTAGGCCCTGCTATTGTACAGATATATACGGACAGTACAATCTAAGTTACATCCAGGTCCTTTATCTTCTGACAACCAGAGGCTAGACAGTGATGCCAACTGTCAATACAATACTTTTATAGCCAGATTTTCTTGCCACAGCCGGTGCTGGAGACTGGTAGTAGCTTTTCATTTTCACATTTGTGTTGCTCAAACATGAACCTGTGCCAACTGCTCATTTTTGAGTCTGAAGTCTGAATTCTAATTGCACAGATCAACAACAAACCCCTCTTCAGTTGTCTGATTACTGGTGGTGTGCTAAAAGTGGTGAATCGTTTCTAAATTTATGTTGCATGTAATAGATAGTTGACATTGTATAAACTTTTCCAACTATAGACAATCACAAGGAGTTGTGCTGCTGCTTCAGCTTTGGGTCAAGTCTGGATGGGAGTTTTGACTAGTTGCCCCTGAGAAAACCCAGCAGAGTCCCTCCATTCTTATGAGACGAGTTGGCTGTCTTCATTAATCCTTGTGATTTTGGGAATTTCAACAAATTATAGATTTAATCTTGTGCTGAACACTTCCATCTGTTTTTCAAGGTTCTATTTTTATGTATCTTAACACGTCGACTTTATTATGATTCCAGTTCCAGACAGATAGAGCTCAATGTTCATTCACATCTAATGGACCTCATATTGTTTTCCTTGCACATGTGTTTAACTAGCAACAACACCTCCTTTTATAATGTTCCTCTTCAGTTTTTTTGGACTCATTCCGTTACTGTCTCCTGCAACAATCATAAACATGAGTGAGCATTACTAACCTAAGCTCATCATTTTTTTTTCTGTCGTGATTTCTTGCTAGGCTCAGGTTGTAGGGACTGAATATATCCCTGTAGGCTGTAGCAACTCAATGATACTGTGTATATCTGTCTTCCTTGTGGCCATGGTTCATATTTCTTTTGTGACAATCTCTAGATAACTTTGATTCTTATTGATGTAGTGTACACTGTTATCCGGAGACTAGTCTTGCAATCTCTAGATAAGTATGATTATTATTTCTTGTACCTAGGGCCTTTTTTGGGGTAAAGTTAGGGTAGAAACAAGAATCCTCTTCTAGTCTTGCAATTCTTTCTCCTTTTAAACCCTGAGCCTTTTGTTTGTATTTGTTTCTTGTTGCTCCTACAAAACCATGCAGCAGTAACAATTATTGCACTTTTCCTATGTATGGTGTGTTCTGTTATTATATTATTATTAATTGACATTTATCTTTCTCCATGTTCAGTTGGAAGGAGGTCAGTCTGCTATGGTGGCAGTTTCTGATGCCAGTGACCGGTCGAAGGATAAAACAGGGGATCAGAAGGTTATGATGGATCTGCTACACTTTTAGTTTTTCCTCTAAAATTAATAGCAAATAATAACTTATTTATTTATCTTTCAGACACTCCGTAGGCTTGCTCAAAATCGTGAAGCGGCCAGGAAAAGCCGATTGAGGAAGAAAGTAGGTTCTTTGTTATTCAATAGAGATCTTTCTTATGTCAATTTGTTATATCAAAACCTGTTATTGGTTATTCAATAGTGATGTTTCATTCTTTCTTATGTCAATTTGTGATATGGTAACATGTCGCAACAAAATACTAGTGTCTGGCATTTAATAGTTCTGAACTTGTGATTGTTTTTTTAAGTCATATTTGCACTCAGCCACTGGTATCATAATTGAAGCTCTATGTTTTATTGTAAATGCTGTACTTGTGTCTTATTTATTCTTCAATTAAATGTAGTAATTTATTCTGATCAAATGAAACTCCATCAGCGTCATGTTAGCTTTGCATTCCAACAAAGTACCAAAACACATAACATCAAACAAAATGCCTTCATCATTTATGGTATCTTGAAATACACAACAATGTGTTAAGCTGAAAGAACCTCAATCATTACGTATTGTCAATTTGAGAAGATGTAATATAGAACACACACACACACACACACACACACAAATATATATATATATATATATATAGAGAGAGAGAGAGAGAGAGAGAGAGAGAGAGAGAGAGAGAGAGAGAGAGAGAGAGAGAGAGAGAGCCTCAATCACTACGTATTGTCAATTTGAGAAGATGTAATATAGAACACGCATATATATATATATATATATATAGAGAGAGAGAGAGAGAGAGAGAGAGAGAGAGAGAGAGAGAGAGAGAGAGAGAGAGAGAGAGAGCGCTGAAATCATGTGTCCCCCTTAGGGTTCCATCTATTGAATCCTAATGCAAATACAATTCCTAAATTATAGCTACCTAATATAGAAAGAGTACTTAAGTTATGACTTAGACTAATTGTATCTTAACTAAAACACACTATCAAACTATAATACAATTATTGGGCCCAATTGGGCCTGTGCAGGATAGGCTTGATTGACACATATAATGTGTAATTTTAGTCATAACTACGTGCAACGCACGTACCCGTCACTAGTCTTTGAAAAAAAGAAGAAAAATTCCCTCAAGTTGAACGGTTAGGACTTTCCTCTTAGGTGGAACTTGGCTGTACTTTAACAGATCCTCTTGTTCAATCGAATGTCTTGTACCCATTACATTTTTTTCTTAAAAAAAGCAATTGGGATATTTCTGGTACAGCTGCACTTAGACTTGATATTCGCCCCTGAGCGGTTGAAGTTTAAGTATTTTCCATATAGTTAGTCGTATGATATCCTATGGTCATGCGATATCCTAGAGCTGTGCGATATCACACCGTCATTGTATGAACAACTTTGTGGAAAATATTCAAACTTCAGCTATTCTTGGGCAAATGTCAGGTCTAAGGGCAGTTATACTATCAAAATCCCAAAGAAATTTGCTCTTATTATTATTTATAAGGACTTGATGTGAGGCCTATTTGTTTCTAGGTTGGAATAAAATTAAATAAATGTTAGAAAAAAATAAAATTAAATAAAATTGAGTGTCATATAGAGAAAAAGAAAATGGAAGGAGTTGGGAGTAAATGGGCAAAATGACAAAAAACTATTCATAAAATGCACAAAATGCAAAAAAAAAGGTACTCTTGAAAAGCATAAAAATGAGAAAAAAGATGGTTGTCTTCCTAAGTCCCAACTCCCTCCACCTTTTTTTTTTCTCTTGATTTAACACTCAATTTTATTTCATTTTACTCCACCTACAAACAAACAATTAAGGTCTCAAATATTGGAAAGTTTTCACCTGCGGATGTACTCTTGTGGGAGTGCACATCCAAACCATTACAAAAAGCAGGACCCCTCCTAAATTTCATCAGGTCTCATGTGACAAACTGCATGGATGCACAGTGCACATGGAAAATTGTCTCTTCGCTTTTTACCTTTTCTTTTCTCTATCTTTTGAAGGAAATAACACACATCGACCTATAGAAATTTTGAATCTGTGCTTCCATCCTAAGAATGGAAGAGTTCTTAGTGCCAATTTCTTTACCTCGACTCATGGAATTTGGGGATTTATGTGAGGAGAATTTGATTGTTCAAAGTCTTTCCGTGAGATTTAGTAAGCCAAATTTTGACACCAATTTGAATGTTGTGATCATTAAAACTGTCCAAATCTAAGTGATCATTCTTCGTTATGGAATTTGCTTTGCGTTTTACTCCATAATATTTGTCTCTTCAAATTGGTAATTTCTAAATCATTTAGGCGGAAAAAAAAATCTATTATCTAGTTTGAAAAGTGGACCCTACAGTGTAGATTTAAAGGGAATCTATGGCTAGTGTTTATTAGTAATACAGTTTTGTTAGCTGATAAAATATATTGTAAATTCTATTTATACTATTGTTAGCTGCTTAGCTTTTTTTGTGTCACCTGTCTGCTATGGGTGGTAAATTAGAAGTTCCGAAAAATATAATTATGTTTTGTGAGAATCATTCACAAGTTGCATCTCCTTAGCTACCCACTTGTAGGAATATGGGTCATTTTATTCTACATGTGCATAGTTCAAACCACACATTTCCAGGGCCCACGATGTAGACAACCTGGCTCAAAACTGTGGATTGGTCATGTAGTGTCCATCATTATCTCAAATGGTACTTTCTACAATGCTTTACATGTCCAACTTATGTTCCCAATGAATCCAAGATTCGTCATTATGATTCACACTTCAAGGTGGATGATGTAACTGCTATTGGAGACGCACCCTAATCCGTATCTTGTTGCATGAGCGGACAACAAACTGTTTTGGTAAATCAGCTTTTTATGATGATGATGAATGATGAATCAGCAGTGCTTAAGTAGCAATTAAATTGGACTATATGAAGATGATATATGGATTGATGTGCTCTCGAAGAATGTTGCATACTTTTGGGAAGATATTTGAGTGGAAGGTACAATATGAGAAGTAGGTGGATAAATTTTTACTCAAGTCTCAAGTAGGAATGATCCTTTTGAGGTAGGGGTGGTAACCGCCTCCCCCCCCCCCCCCCCCCCCCCACAAAACCCCAAAAAAAAAAAAAAAAAAAAAAAAAAAAAATAAAAAACACCCAAACCCACCCACCCACACAAAAAAAAAAATTCTTCAATGTCCCCCAAGGCAAATTTCCTAGTTCCCCCACTGGTTTGAGGCAGGCCAATGAATGCCTCAATATCTCTCTCTCTCTAGAAGAAAACCAAAATTTGAGTTGCCATGCAACGGAGAACTCAAGTGGATGATGGGAGGTCAATGAATTGTCATCTCAAGAAGAATAAGAGAAAGAGCTGGTCATAGAATGAGTTGGTAAACAACCTCCTGAGGATCAAAATTGAAAATACAAAAAGGTCAATTCCAAATGGTGAAGAAGGTCATGGGAAGATTAGAAATTCGATGTTAAAGAAATTCACTTTCACTTGTTCACATGCAGGAACACCCACCCATGAAGGAGATTTGCTTATTTTTAGCCTGGTAGTATGACGAATTGATGACGACGATGACAATGATGACTACACCAACAAATTACAGCTGTTCACTTACGGATACAACTACGCCTTTCGATATTCAAATTGATCTGTTTGGTGAGATGATCCTTATTCCTCCTCTAGTCCCTTAGTGGATGAATTATGACCTTGAGATTAATCCCGCTATTGATCTCCCATAGCCTAGTCGTTTGATAGTCTGCCTAGGAGATTGATAGTGGATGACATAAGATGAGAAACTAGTGGACTAATTCGAGACTATTGATTATTCTGATGGTTAGATCAAAATTGTTGGATGATCAAACAGTTTGATGGAGCTTCAAATTAGATTTTTCATTGGAAGTGCGAACTCTGCCATTCCACTGTCACTTTGAGAATTGGGTTACGGACTGCATCCAAGCAGCAGCAAATAAAAGATATCCCAATGTCAAATTAAGAGTTTGAATGGTTGATCTTAATTCATGTGGACCCTAGACGAACTTGAGGTTGAGTTCTTCCTTGCTGGGGAGTGGGGAGTGTGATTTCGTTACCATGATAGGGAGATCAAAGATGGAGCCCTAGTTTCCATGCTTGGGAGATCAAAAGGAGCCGAAGTCCAAATATATGTCCTACAAGATTTGAATGTAACACTTACGCAAGTCAAGTTTAGATTGAGTGTTTGATTTATTTTGTTAGTTCTGGTTCCTATTAGTTAGGATGTTATATTGTTAAAGTCCAAGCTGTTACGGAACTATTTTTTTTTTTTTTTTTTTTCCGCAAAAGAATCATAGAAATCCTAGTTATCATTTAGAATCAAAATAATCATAGAAACCGTAGCTATCATTTGGAAACCTTGTCCTTCTGGAAGTTTTTCAGTTAAAACTTTGAAGAGGTCTTTGTTCACTTTTCTACTTCTCATTGAGCTTCAGCCCTGGCTTGGTGGCACCCCACATAGTGGAAGCATTTTGTTGGTTGGTGTCTACTAGGAAAATTGCTATAGCTGACAACCTCAAGAGGTGGGTCATTTCTTTATCCAATATCTTGAACCTTTTCTCCTGCTGCAAGTTGGAATAAGAGTTTGCAGATTTGGCCATTCTTTTTATATATATTTGAGGTTAGCTGGTGCTTCACAAATGGGGAGAATCTGTCTTTGAATTATTTCTCCTTTCTATTCTGGAAGACAATTCTTTTGGATGTCTATGATCTCACTGGTCTGTGCTTTATCTGGAAGAAGAGAGAACAACAAAACTTTAACTCTCAAGAGAACGGGTTTGAAGAAGTGGTTATGGGGATAATGAAGTATTGGGCAGTGAGCTCTTGTCAGATCAGATTTTGACGGCTCTTCTTTAAGAGTTTTTTTTCTCTCTCAAAATGGGAGGCTTATTTGTGTGGCGGTTGCCACAAAGTCCACAGTACAGTTTAGCAGATTCTGCCACTTGTGGGGCATTTCAAGTTCAGTGTGGGTCGGGCTGCTAGGTTTAAGCTGGGGCCAGCTAGCATTGGGAGATCTCTTTCATATGGGAAGGTAAACTACTTGGCAGTTTTCTCTGGCCCAGTGGGCATGATTGCATGAAAGAATCAAACAAGGCAAAGATCCTGGCTATCAGGGAGGCTTTGACGCTTTTTCTCACTGGACAGTGCTTCCTTTTACCAGATTTCATGGATGTCTTGTGGTTCTTCTTATCTTAGAGGGATGCATTTTATAATGAGAGAGATCCAGTTTCTTAGACACTAGGGATTTCTCTTTTTGCCATGTTAATAGGGGCCAACAAGGTGGTGGATTCCTGAGCCAGAGCTGTTAGTGATAGAATGAACTTTTTTTCGGCCCTCCTATGTAGTTTGTGCTTTTGTTTTGGTTCTCTGTTATTTCGGTATAGATGTTCTGTACCTTTTGTTGGACCTATGTATTATGCCCTTTGTTTTAGATCAATATCTTCTATTACCATTAAAAATATGAAAAGAGCGAAAAGTCAAAGATCAATCGGAGCGACTTATGTTTATTAGTATGTTTAGTAGGAGTGTTGTAGAGAGTGAGTTGAATATGTCTTATTTTGTTTATGTTAGGAAAGATGTTGGCCAACTCTGTATACTTATTAATGCTTTGGCGACAGTCGCCGACTTTATATATTGTGAGGTATTTTGACCATAGAATACATAATTCAGTTATGTTTTTGGTACCAGCTAGCTTCTCTATCTTGGTTTTGGTGCAAAATCCAGACCGCTTGTGGTGATGATTCCAGTGGTCTGTAGAATGAGTTGAAGATTAAGGGTTTGTTTCTTTACTAGAATTCCTGATAGGAATTCACCATGTTGGGGATTTTTGTACATGATGTGACATCTTGTCCCATGGCATTTGCAAATGCCTGTTTCTTCACAAGCATTTCAGAATTCCAGCCACATGAAAGGTCTCAAATGACCTTTGGGAATTAAGAAATTCCAGTTCTTTTGCCTTTTGGTGGAATTTCTGGATGCTCAAGTACAAAGGAGCATCCACGAAATCCACTATGTTTGGGAATTCAGGAATTCCCCAAACAGGAATTCCATGAATTCTAGCAAAGAAACAGGCCCTAGTCTTCGAGGCCTCCATTCTACAAGTTGACCTTTCACAATATGTAGTTTCTTGTTGGTGCATAAGCATATATATATATATATATATATATTTTTCATATGCTATCCATGTTAATCTACCGATGAACTTGTAATATAATAATTTTGCTTTTGAAGGCCTATGTCCAACAACTAGAAAGTAGTCGGTTGAAGTTAACACAACTTGAGCAGGAGCTCCAACGAGCTCGCCAGCAGGTATGATTTTTCTGTAGTATGGTCCTATAAATTAAAAAACAAGAAGAAATGAACATTTGTTTGGCCCCACAAATGGTACAGGAGTCGTCGACCTTTTGGAATTTGATGATCCAAACCATTCATATTGTGGAGCCTTCAGGGCGAGAGAACCTAAATATCTCTCCCAAAATATGAACTCTGGTTAATCCTTGTTAAATGTGAACAGTTGGTTCTAGTTGTTCATTTGTAGTTACCAATCATACAACTAGGCTTATGATAGTGTAAGAAATGAACTCCTGTGGTTTTAAGATGGGCTCTGACTGTAAATTTGCTTGCGAAACAAAAGAAAGAGGTTTCTTGAATTAGTAAATGCCATTTGATTTTTATGCTTATCTTAGTCAAGTGAGTCTTTGAAATTTCACCTTTCTATGGCCTATGGTTCTTGTAGGGCGTCTTTATTTCAAGCTCAGGAGATCAACCTCATTCAACGAGTGGAAATGGTATTGTTACAAACTCTCACCTTGTATTTCATGCTTTTGTCATGACAGTTACCAAACCTAAACTGGTTGTAGGTGCTTGATTTCTTTTAATTTTCTGTAGATTAGGCCATATGATTTGTGCACTCGAGTTATCTTATGCAGTCATCCCGAGTAATGATTGTCTTTTGTTTTGTGGGTCCATGTGACTGCACCACTGCAAATACTGAAATCTCTTGGAGTGCTCCTTGCATGTTGTTGTAGAGACAAGCTCAGGATAATGGGCCCTTAGTGGTGGGCCAGGCAGCACATGTGTGGGCCTGGTATCATGTGTGTGCATGGTTGGCTTTGTATTTGTATACCTGTAGCATATCCCTTAATGTGGATACTGGATAGGATAGAATAATTTTGATATTGTTGAGCTCCATTTAAGGACTTAATTGTAATCCTAACTAGCCCATTTAGGGCCTGATTTAGGGAATCAACTGTATGTAATCTTATCAGTCGATCCATGAGGGATACAATACAGTTTTCAAAATCTTCTTATCTTCATTTCGTTTTCATTTCTCCTTCATGCTTTGAACCTTGATATGGTATCAGTGCCCTGCAACATTTTCTTCTTCTGAGAAGAAACTCTCATCTTCACTTATCAATGCCACTGTGAGTATAGGTCCTCCTTTCTGGGATCTTCAGTTCACTTCATCAGTCTGAAGGATTCTTCAGTCCTGCTGCTGGAGTCCTTAACTGTCTAAAACAACATCAGATAATCATCCCTTTGAGCAGGAATGGGTTTCTGAACCGTTGTTTTGCAATCAACATTTCTCTTATAGCATCAATCACCAACCAAACTGTGATCCCCACCTGTGATCTGATCAAGACATGGGAGTGCAGCAAGGGTTGCCTAATTTATTGAGATGTATTCTGCAATTTTTCAGCAACCCAAGGTCAGTGCCCTCTTTTCATGTTGTCAGTTTATCTGGACAGATTTTGATCATAGCTGTTGAAATTCTTGGATTTGTACCATTTGGACCTGCAAATTCTCAAGTAGGGGCACAAGTGACTGATCTTTCAAGAGATTATACCTGATTAGATGTCTGGTCTGAATTCACCAGATTGTGGCCCATCCAGAGAAGTCGACCTTGTTTGACTTTGATATTTTTTGTCCTTTTCTTGCATTTTCTGTTCTGTTTTGAAAAATGAACATCTGAGATAGGCTTTTGTGGTCTCTGAACTTATCAGCATCAGTTCTTTGATAAAATAGTCCCTGATTACTCCTCTGATTTCTTCGTATGTTGCACAATTGATATCTTGGGTTTGAGATCTTCTGAGTTTCTCATTTGAAATGCATAAAAGTAAAGTTATCCCTGTCAAATTAACTGGAAAGAATTACATGTTGGTCATTCCATCTGAAGCAGTTCGTTCAAGGCCAAGGTTGTCTGGATATCTTGATGGTACGACAATTGAAACCACATAGGAAAAGGCCATGGCCACTTGGAACCAAAATAACTTTAAAGTGGTCACTGTTGATATAAATTGTTATGTCGTTCACTAAAAGCTTGAGCTTTTGGTGTAACTGGTTATTAACATGGTATCAGAGCCAGAGTTCACGAGTTTGAAACCCCTGAGAGGCATGTTACCTCCATTTGTCTATCTGATTTGTTCCGTTCTGTCTATCTATGGGGTTTCGAATTCGAACTACCTCCCGTTTGAGGGGAGGTGTTGATATACATCATTATGTCGTTCTCTAAAAGCTCGAGCTCTTGGCGTAACTGGTTATTAACAGTCACATGGATTCTGATTCGGTTGAAACATCTATTACACAGTCCTTACATCCATTATTTACATAAATGTGGAATGACTTAAGAGAGCTTTATCATTAAACAAACAAAGCATGGAAATTCCATTTGGATACAGAATTGGCTAAGTACTGTCATGAGATAAATCTGTGCAATTCCTCACTCTATGGCATGAAAAGGACTCCATGATCCTTGAAACCGTGCCTACAGACGCACATACATGTGCTCCAACTCCACGAAGAATCACACATTAGCCAATTCTTAGTGAATTTGGGGCTTAAGTTTGAATCAGTTTGAGTTGCATTGATGAATGGGGAAACCTCTCCTGATTTAGACACGTGTATAGGAGTACTTCGAGCAGAAATACGACTTCAGTCACAGAACACTTGTCGAGGAACCCAAAGCCTTCATTGCTTCATCTAATGAGACCACTCTTATTGCTACACGGGGATAGAAACTACAATGCATTCGTAAATGACATGGACATTTGGCACAGAACCACAAAAAGAAAAAACTTCTACAAAAGAAATGTGCATGTTATATTGGAATTGATGCAGCCCTGGATCCAGGAACGATGGTGGAACGAGTGCGGAAAGAATGTCGACACACTCTATGAGAGAGTTTGACGAATCCTGGATGGATTCAACCGAGGACCAACTCCACATATGAAGGTTGGCTGAATTTCTCTCGGAATTCAACCACACTAGCATTCTCAAACCGAAACCAAAGGAAATTCTGAATTCAATAATCAAAAGCTCTCTTTCCCAATAGAATGGTTACATATTTATAGGACAAGGATGAGAGTTCTAAAAGGAAACTAAATTTTCTCTAATAAAATAAATTATATTCCTAAAATCTTGCAAGACAATCCGAATCAACGCTAATCCTTAATTTAAATGCCACTAATTAAAGAAAATGTCTATATAAACTAGGGGTGTAACGGTTCGGTTAACTGATTATTTTGGGAAAACCATTAACCGAACCGTAACCGCGGTTTTCTGTATTTGAAAACCGTAACCGTAACCGTGCAGACAAAAACTGTAGAAAACTGAACCGCGGTTAACCGTATAAGATGGTTCGGTTACGGTTAATAACCGTGGAAAAATTTGAATATTAATTTCTCAATTTGCATCTTCTTTTTTGGTTTAATATACAATAACTTCTTAAGTCCTGTCAATTTTGCGAAAATTTTTACTTATGTATTGCAAAAATTTTCATTTAGCCCCCCCTTTTTTTTCCTTTATTTTATAATGGTACGGTTAACCGTGTGCGGTTAACCAAACCGTATTTTACGGTTCGGTTTGGTTAACCGCAGTGAATTTTTATGGAAAACCGTAACCGAACTGAACCATGCGATCTTTAGATTTCATTAACCGTAACCGTAACCGAACAGTGGAATACAGTTATTAACCGCGGTTCGGTTTGGTTCGGTTCGGTTAGACGGTTTCTCGGTTTTTTTTTACACCCCTAATATAAACAGATGATCTTGTTGGGCTTTGGACTAGGCCCAATGGGTTGGCTGGCCTATGGTCTGGCCTGATCAGTTCTTCCCATCTTGGAGAGAACTCAACCTTAAGTTCAGTAAATGTTGTCTTGGGTCAAAAATCTACTGTACAAACTTTTGATCCGCTAGTTGATGTTCAGCTTCTCCTTGCAGCTTGAAAACTTTATTCAATCATTTTCATTTATTTCTCTTATTTCTTTTTTTTTCCCTTTTTCTCTAATTTCTGGTTATGTTTTACCCCTGTTTTATTTCTTTTTTGTTGTTAGGGTTTTGGGTTCGAAATGGGTTCTCAGGGATTTCTAGGGTTTTGGGTGATTTAGGAATGCAATTTGGGGTTAGGGTTTCAAGGGGATTGAGATTTAGGGTTTATGGTTTTGAAAAATTTGGGGAATATTGGTGTTTTGGGTTTGGAGGGATTGAGGGCTCTCGGGTTAGGCCTAGGTGGGTTTGGGATTTTGTGGGATTCGATTTAGGGTGCGGTAGTTTAAGTTTGGGGAAGGGAATTCGGGCTATGGTAATATAGGAATTTTGAGAGGTGGGGGCTCAATTGAAATGGGGGATTAAAAAGGATGGGTTTCGATCAGGGTTAGGATCGTGTTCGGTGATGTGACAAGGGTGGGTTGAGATGCATGGGTTTGATGGTGGGGTTTTGGTTTCTTGTGGAGGGTCATGAGGGTCAGATGGTGATAGGATTGGATATAGAACAAAGATGGTGCACTGGACTTGGGGGTGGGGATGAATGGGGTTAGAGATAGTGATGATTACCTGATAGGATCATTAGCTCTGATATCAATTGATGTAGCCATGGATTTGCGAATGATGGTGGAATGAGTGGAAAGAATGTAGGCAAACTATACGGGAGAGTGTGTTGAATCCTGGATGGATTCAAATGAGGACCAACTCCACATATGGAGGTTGGCCAAATTTATCTCGGAATTCAAACACATGGGTATTCTCAAACCGAAAAAAAAAAACTCTGACACAATCAACCAAAGGAAATTATGTTAATCAAAAGGTATCTCTCCCAAAAAAGAGGTTACATATTCATAGGAAAAGGTAAGAGGTTTAAAAGGAAACTAAATCTTCTCTAATAAAAGAAATTAAATTCCTAAAATCGTGCAAGACAATCCAAATCAAAGCTAATCCTTAATTTATATATCACTAATTGAAGTAAACTTCTAATTAAATGGATGATCCCGTTGGCCCTATGGACTAGGCCCGATGGGCTGGCGAACCCATGGTCTGGCCTGCATCAGGAATGCACCAGATGTCCTCCAAAGAGAGATGGTCAATCTCAATGCCAACCTGTCCAGAATCAGGCTTTCCTTCAAGTCCAAGTTAATCCTACAACAATTGAAACTACTTCCTCAATTGCTATAATGATGACTCCGGATCAAATTCAAGACATGATTTATGTTTATGTTGCATTTGCATTCACCTCCATGGGTATCAATGATCAATATACTCACACCTCCTTATCTACACTCATTTCCCTCTCATCTAATTCCTCTGCATCCATCTCACTTTCCTCATGGTTTTTAGATATTGGGGCTTAGAATCACATGAACTCTGTGGAACAACAATTGTGTGGTACCAAACCATATGTTAGAAATAAACAAATCAAAGCGGCCAATGGCCACCAATTGTCTATTTCCGTTTTAGGATATTTCAAAATGTTTTCCTTGTTCCATACCTATCTACAAATTTAACTTCTATCAGACGGTTGACAATGGATACTCAGTGCATTTCTCCTCCTCTGGTTGTGTCATACAAGAACTACAAATTGGGAGAATGATCAGGATAGGGAGTGAGTGTGAGAAACTCTCTTCTAGACATTGCGCATTTTGGCATGCCCTCATGGTTTACTTTGGTGGGACCTCTGAGAAGGAAACCTGCTACTGTGTCTCAATCTCACTTTCTCGAGATGGTATAGGCATCACTTGGCTCTTTGTTTGCCTTTTCAGTTGGTTTTTCCACTACGATGTGGACCACTTGGCACTGGCGCCTTGGTTATTTGAATAATAATAAGTTAGTGTCTTTGTTTGAAACTGGTCATTTATATTCTTCTTTCATTAAAACTCTGCCTTCTTTTTTTTATGCAATTCAAATGTGAATCTTGTAGTTTGAGAGCCATGTTTTCCCTTTCCCTCTCCATTAGACTCGTGCCACTGCACTGTTTGATATGATTCAGACAAATTTTTGGGCAATTGCCCCAAACTTGAGTAGAATGAGATTTAAATACTATATTAGCTTTATTGATGTTCGTTGTCGCTTTACGTGGATTTATTTTCTTAGACTAACATTGGAGGTTTTCTCTTGCTTTAAAAAAATTTTACACTAGGATCCAACTTAATTTGGAAAATCTATTAAAGTTCTGTCCCCAACCCCCAGCCCCCACCCCCCACGCCACACCACCACTGCAGAAAGGAAAAATCGGCATATTCTTCAAGCCGTGCGAGGACTTCTTGAATCTTTGGTTCCCCCTAATTTTTTGTGTGACGCAGCTCATACTGCATTTTATCTGATTAATTGTCTTCCCACACTCTTATTAAATAACATCTCACCATCTGAATCTCTTTGGGCTCCTGCCTTCTTACTCTCATTTGTGCATATATGGTTGTCTGTGTTTTGTTCACCTTCTTGTAAATGAATGGACCAACTTGTCTCCTCAAGCTGCAAAGTTCGTTTTTCTTAGCTATAGTGATTAGTGATGAGACTGATGACCACAAAGGATATTTGTGCTGTGATCCAGTGTCTCATGGCCTTCATATCTCTCAAAAATGTTGTATTTGTTGAACATATCCTCTTCTACCACATCTATTACCTATCATCATATTCGAATTCATCCTCTCCTCTCCTCCTCTCACCAGTGTTTATGTTCGTTGACCAAGCCGACTCCCGTTATTTCTACAAATATGTTGTGAATCTCAAAGGCTTCAATGTGCTGTCCGAGTCAGACCTTGTGCTTAGCACATTGTGAATCTTGAAGGCTTGAATGTGCTTTCCTCTTGTGGAACTTCTGAATATTAACTTGGTACTCATGTGAAATTGATCCTTTCTTAACTTGATTTAAGTATCTACTACTTGTTGAAACATATTAAATTTTCATTCAGTTGTTAAATTGTTATCTAGTTTCCATTTTATCCATTTTCTCAGGGACGTGATCTATGGTTGAAATTGCGGTGATAGTGGGAATCGTTGTAAGATACTATGAACCAACCCAAAAGCTTAAGCTGATAGGTGGAAGGCCCAAACAGGTATATGAAGCCCTGTCAAACCCATTACTTGGGCGATGCGGGATGTGGGACTTTCCTAATACTCTCCCTCACATGTAGGCCCAACAGATTTCATGGACGGGCCTGCCATGTGGGCTACACAAGAACAACAGGAACCCACTCTGATACCATGTAAGATACTATGTACCAACCCAAAAGCTTAAGTTGATAGGTGGAAGGCCCAAACAAGTTTATGAAGCCCTGCCAAACCCATTACTTGGGCGATGTGGGATGTGGGACTTTCCCAACAATTGTGGCTGATTTTAAATCTGATATGTCACTGTTTGTGTCATTCCATCTCTCCTGTTATGGCTTCTTTTTTGGCCTCTAGAAAGATCTCAAAACTATCAAAAAATTCTAGACTACAAGGAAATACTAAAATCGTTATTTTTTCCCCTTCATTAGGGCACATCATGTAGTGTTTTTTTTTTTTTTTTTGAATGGTCACATCATAAAGTAATTTACCGGTCCCTTTTATCACTGTTTTGTTAGAAAATTTTTAATTTGTTTAAATTAAATGACCGAGTGAAATGTATTTGCTAAGCTTTGTATGAGTGTCCCTATAAAAACCTTATATTATGCATTCCAAAAGAGAATTATATGTGGCAAGTTGATAACAGTGAATCAACCCAACAACATTTTGATTTGACATGTAATAGTTATAAAAAAAATAACTACATAAGACTTAAAAATATCTATCTAGGATTCTGGAATTACTTGGATGGATGAAGATCGATACCACATAAAATGTTGTGGAGGCTGCAAATCATCATCGTTGCTGTTATTGTCACAGTGATAGTAGTAAAAATCTTTATTCATATGATTTCATAAACTATTTGTTACAATAAAATTATATTTTAGTTTAAATTTTAATTTTAATTAAGAATAAACAAAATTAAAACAAATTAATCAACCCAAAACATGTGAATCTTGACATTTAGACAGTTTAGATGCTGGATCTTTGAACAAGAGTCCATTTCATTACTTTATTCTTAAGGAAGGAAAAATTAGAAGAATTAAGAAATGCAACAATTATCGTAGCGAAAAAATGGAAAATATTAACTCACAAAGGAAAAAAGTTCCAAAAGATAGTCTAACTATTGCATGCTTGAACTGGTGCCATTTTTTTAAAATAAAGTTTCATAAATTTGGGTGGACGCATGATTTTTTTTTTTTGAAATCCCTAGATTAGGTTTGTGATCCTCATCTTTCATATATTGGTTAAAAGAAACAAAGAAAGAAAAAGTACTGAACCATTATGACCAATTTCTTCAAGAAAATCCTAAAAAGAAGAGTGCATGTATACCTTTAAAAATCCCATGTCGAAGTCCACATAACGATTTTTATCCTGTTACTTGGAACAACACTGATTTGATCTTATTTGCAGAAAGAAGGTTAAAAGATGGAAGAAAGGGGACTAGAATGTGTAGAATTGTGTTTCCAACATGAAAAACGCATGTTTGGGACTTTACTAGTAGACTTAAAGTGAAGTAAAGCCTCCATTATCCAGACAAGAAAAGACCTAGGGGTCATATCAAAAGCACACAAATTCAAAACTTCCTTCTTTTTTAAAAAAAAGTAAAAAAAGCAACTTCCTTTCTCCATGAAATGACAAAAAAAATCCTCTTTTTACACAAAAAGTAAAAAAATTCCCTATCAAGCCACTAAAAACAAAAGACCATCATAACCTCCTTATATTGTATTCTCTCTTGATTTAATGCTTCACCTCACTTTACATCAATTCACCGTCCATCCAAACACGCCTAAAGAGAGAAAATGAAGCCTTAAAATGGGTCGTCAGCTAATCTTTTGAAATTACTGGGTGCTACGATACTGGTACAGTATCAACATATCATATTGGTATTGATAGACACCCTTTACACATTGGCCAATATTTTGAACCATTTGCGACTGCTGTGAAATAAATCCTCTGCCCAACAAATGAACGGCTCTAATTAGAACGTGTGCGGCTAAGGATTTACTCAACTGTTCTTCATGTGAGTATTGTTTGCATGTCTATGTTATGATGGGATTAATTCTATGTTATGAGTCTTGTTTGGTCTGATCCTCTTGTAGGTGCCTTGGCATTTGATATAGAATATGCTCGATGGCTAGAAGAACACAACAGGCAGATTAATGAGCTTAGGGCTGCAGTAAACTCCCATGCAAGTGACAATGAGCTTCGCATTATCGTTGATGGAGTGATGGCTCACTACGATGACGTTTTTAAGATCAAGAGTGTTGCTGCTAAAGCTGATGTCTTCCACATACTGTCAGGCATGTGGAAGACTCCTGCAGAGAGGTGTTTCTTGTGGCTGGGGGGATTTCGTTCATCTGAACTCCTTAAAGTGAGTGAATACACTTCTCAACTAGGCTTCTGTCTTTCCAATGCTCAAAAAGAATGTGGTTGAAATAGGCACTCATAGAATCTGCCACAGTGGTGTTTAGGATTAGAAAAAAAAAAAAAGGATTCTTAGTCATTAGCGGGGAATGAGATTTATTCTTGTTTACATTTTTTAATAGGTTTTACATGTAGTGAGGTCTCTTCTGAGCACAATATTAACTAGATTTCATGTGGGTTCTCGAATATCTTATTTCATAATTTCATCACAGGAACTGATGAAGAATAAGATTGTTATCAAATTATGTTGTAATTTTAATGTTAGACTATTTGGATGCTATTTTTTGAGGTTCTTTTAGGATTTGAGGTCTTTTTTTTTTTTTTACCTACCCAGGCTACCCTCATTTTAGGTTGGATTTCTTTTAAAACAAGGTGAACTTGTACATATTAATGGTGGTTTTGGTAATCTAATGATTAGTATTGAACTTACATTCTCTGAAGGCCTGCTGGATGCTGTGAACAAATAATATTGTATTTAATGATTCTATGCACAAGGTTAGGTTGATATACTTGAGCAATGTTATGTGATATGATATATAGTTCAATATAAAGAAAAACTGAATTTTTCAAAAGACTATTAGTTGCTGATTTTACACGTACTAATGATAATAAATATAAAATAAAAAAAAAAAATCTAGAGTTATGTTAGAAACTAAATAATAGAAATTTCTTTTGTGGCCTGAAGATGACCCAGAACTTGGCTGACTTGCTTGATAAAGAAAAGTTTTTAGATTATTTTGCATGTCTGGTCAATTTTTGACACAGTTAATTGGATTGATAATAGAGTTTCGTGTCAACTAGATAGTTCTCATATTGTGAATGAATTGCAACGTTTCCATCGAGCTATTTCTTGGACTAGAGTATGATCTTAGTGTAGACATATTTGCTGTTATTCTGAAATCATTGTTCTCTTATGGTGCTGTTGTAGTTTTAATCTTCTAGAATCAAGGATGGCTTAAGTCTCCTTTCAGACCTTCACTACAAGAAAGGATATTTTAAATGTTATTCTCTTGAAGATCATTGACCCACTTGATGGAAGCTGCAGATAGTATCAGTTTTAATTATCTCTTTGTGCTTCCCAACGGGGTGATTAGGGTCCATGTTCTCCCACAATGCTAAACTTCATGGCAACTCATCTGCCTTGTGTGGCATATATGTACTCCAAACCAGAATTTCTAAAATGTGAGTCCCAATATGGATGCCATGGAGGGATGAGAAAACAATGATTAGAAGATCCTAAACCTCTGATTTCACCCAATTTAAATTCAAATGCTAACTACTTTTCTGTACAAATGTCCATCTGAACGATCTGATCAGTTGGACTGGGATATGTGCCATCCAGTTGGGGGGTAGAATTTTATTGATCTAGATAGGTATGCACAGCAGCACATTTGCTACATTATGTTGGAGATGCTGCCTCAAGCGTCTCTTTTCTTGATGATATACTTAAATTTTTTAAAAAGAAATTTGGTGTCTCTGATATTTAAATCAAAATGCGAATTGGAGCATGAGACACATAGATACTTCAGCACTTCTAATGAGAAAAAGAACAAAGTTCTCTCCATTGTTACAACTTAACTGGATAATTATTTACTTTACCATAGCTGTAATGTATTTCTCCCCTTGTTCATAAAAGAAAATTTTAGTATTTTACTAGTATATGCTTTTAAACATGAATATATTGTAGATATAGTAGTGTATTAGGCTTCTGAAAGTTATTGTAACAGACATCTCATATCTGTGTCTGTTATAATTCTAGTATCCTATTGGATCTTTTGTAATTATAATAAAATGAATTATTTTAGATTGAAAATCTTGTTGGTTGTTTCTTGATCAACTTATTTGTTCAAATAAACAAAGGGCTTTTAGGGTCACTTCATTTGTTCAGCTGAAATACTTGAATATGAATGGCAAATTACATGATGCTAGTCTGAGAATATTTGCTTTGTTGTGGCTTGAATTTGGACAAATGGTCCATGGTTTGGTGATAAAAAAGTTTGTTTTTTGATGGTCCTCTCCATGGTAGGCTATATTTGAGAAGTGATCTAAAAGGAAATCCAAGCAATACCTATTTGGCCTTGTGAACCATTGCCATTTTTGTTCTTATTTATTTGAGGTTAAATTATAGCAGGGTTGGGATTTTCCTATTGTGTAGACTTTTGGGGCATGATTTTTATATGGTTGGTCCATTTGATCAGTGGCTAGAATAGCAGAATTTCCAAAATTTGGGCCTATATTACATAAAGCAGACCTGAGGTTTAGTGCATATTCATCTCTTAAGGAATATTTTAACCTCTTTTAGCAAATCAAGGATCATTAGATTTCTTAGTTCAACGATGGTAATTTGATGATTAATTCATTCATTAAACTAGTCCATTATGTCTAGACATTTTTTGGGTTTATTTTATTTAATTCCCTTGTTGGGGTGATTTGGTGATGGGTTTGGCTATTACTGTCATTGCGTGTGGTTGAGTGGATGCTTATTATTATGTTGAGCTTGTTTGTTAAATTGAAACTGCATCGTTGCAGCTTCTTATGAACCATTTGGAGCCCCTTACTGAGCAGCAACTGATGGGCATATGCAACCTTCAACATTCATCCCAACAAGCAGAGGATGCCCTTTCTCAGGGCATGGAGGCACTGCAACAATCATTAGCAGAAGCTCTGTCTAGATCTCTTGGCTCCTCAGGGTCAAGTGGGAATGTGGCAAATTACATGGGTCAGATGGCAATTGCGATGGCCAAGCTTGAAACTCTGGAGGGCTTCCTCCACCAGGTGATTTTCATTCTTGCACACACATTTATGAGAAATGCTCCTATGAGAGTATCTCCCACCTTACTATGAGAGATAAGGTGGGGGCCCTCACATCCATATCGCCAACAACTTAAATGTGAGTGCCCCCACCCCTATCTCTCATATAATGTGAGAGATATCTCTCATAGGAGCATCTCCCTATATATATATATATATATATTTCTCACTTGCTTATGTAGGTGACAGTCAATCATGAATTTCCGAGTAAATCTTGAATTTGAATTTCCATGTTTTAAACACCTAAAATTTAAATTCACATTGGGAAGGGTCCATGTTTGTTTGCTACACCTTTTCAGGAGGAATAGTCCATGTAAAGGTTTATTTATATTTTTAGTGCATTTTCTATTATATTTTGTTTGTTAGGGTACTCTTAGAATTACAAAAAAAAAATAAATAAATGTTAAATATACCTTCTTAGCCATCCTAATTTGTTAATTAAGATACAGCTACTCTCGCTCCACCCCATCTCTCCTCCTCCTGCTGATTCTTTTTCTTCACTCCCTTACACCACTTCCTCCTTGAGATCAAGATCGAAGTTTCAAGGTGGCATCCCTTATCTCCTTTCCTTTTTGACTGGTTTTCAAAGTTTCAATGTGGCGTCTTCTATTTAGATTGGCAAGAAGAAGTTGCTTATGGTGCTAATGGGTGTCTCCTTATATTTTTCTGGAGGTTGGGCTATATTTAGCTTGATTGGGTATGTTTACGAGTCTTTGTTTTAGTTTAAGGAAGACATGAATACACAAATATAAACTCAGTCAACCATTATTTTGGTATGACCTCTCATATTTTCTCTTTGATACTTTGGGTTGAGGAGTTAGCTAATATGATATAGGAATAGAAGCTACTGAACTGTAATCCTAAGATTAAACAAGAGAGATTTTCCGATGCGACTACACCTGTAGTTCGGCTGAAGGACTGCATCTGCTTCTTTCGATCCAGCACCTCTGACTATGATTCAGCACCTCTGTTTGACAAGAAGATACACCTTTTGATCTGAGTTTTCTCAGTCTAAAATAACACCAGCTACTGGCAGGATCTGCAGCTGGCACATAAGTCGGTACTTGTAAATTCATGATATGTGTGGCCCACATATGTTTGAAGCTGAAGGAAGCTGTCTCCAGAAAGAAGGAATTCTTTGGGGCTCTCTAATCAGTTTTTTGGGAGTTTTCTCACAGGTCTGTCCTCTGCCCTTTCTCTGATTTGACTGTTTTCTGGCAACAATTTGATCTCATCTATTCGGATATGAGATCTCTTGTGTTTTCTTTTTTCCTTCTTTTTTGAAAATTTTGTGTGAGGCTACATAGTTTTTGAGGAGACCGCGGTTTACGTCCTGATATAAATTCTGATTCAATTCGTTTTGATATTTGGCATTCCTGTTCCCCTATACCTGAAATTGGTACCTTTCTAATTGAATTTCATTGGTAGCAGACTTTAGGTCATAAAATAGTTATCTGTGTTTCTGGCAGACTTTAGATCATCCAAAAAGCAGTAATTTAGTGTTTCTGCCTGTTACCATCTTATTCAGGTGCTGTTACATCTTGAAAACATTTACCACCCAGCCTTGAGCTGAAGTGGTATAAGATCTGCTTCTTCATGAGCTAGGCAGTGTTTGAGCCCTACTGTTGCTAACCAAGGCAAAGCCAACAAGTGACTCGTGCTATTGACTGTTTTACAGAGATGGTCTAATGTGGGAGGCATTTTCTGTACGATTGAGGAAGCTTAGGATAGATGGTACAGGTTTGGTCCTTGATCAACCCTGATTATTATTATTATTATAATGAATATATAAATAAATAAATTTATAATCTAAGAAACATCTGGCACAGTAGATCTTATTACCATAGACAACCTATGGCAGTGTATTGTCTTATGTTTGGCTAACATGGTAGATCTACTCCTTTGGTTCACCTTTGCTCGGTTCCTATGGACAGAGTCTTATCATGGTTTGAATTCAGCTTGGTTCTCCCTAAATCTCAATCACAATTATTATATGTACAATGGAGCTTTAGCTTCAGAGGCAGTAGAGGTGGGATCATCTAGTTGTTCTCTTTCATGGGATTTGGATGACATGGAAAGAAAGAAACCTTTGGTGTTCTGAGCGAAAACTCTGATACGGTGTTAATTGAGGATGAAATCAGATTCCATGCTCCTGAGTAAAAACTCCCTTGATCAGCCCGTATTCCCTAGTTGGGCTCGGATTCCGCCCTTCTCTTTCCCTTCAGTGTATACCTCTTGTAGGTTGCATCTTTTCTTGCTAATAAAATTGTTAGCATTACAAAAAAAAATAAAAAAACAAAAAAAATTACAAAGATTAGCTGAATGTCTAGATGGACAAAGTTAAATCTGTGAAGATAATAAAACCAAATCTAGATGGCTTCATAATAATTCTAAGGTGGCGGAATGACACTAAACTCGGTTTGTCCTAGCATTAAGTTATCTTTACAACCCTTTACATTGGTGCCTGAGGTTTGGACTCATTTATGGAAGCTGTACCATCAAACCTACAAAGTATGAAACCTGTCTTCGACTCGTATTCTGAATACAGTTAAGGGAATATGACAGTTTAGGAGTGTTACAATGCATTTCCAGTACTATGCTTATTCAATCTATATTCTGAAGGAAGCTCTAGCTGAAATTATGAAAGGTATAGAATAGGAAGAATTCCATGTCAGCCAATTCTTGATGCATCTTCACCTGAGTTTGAAGCAGTAGGGAGAGGCATGTTTGATGAATAGATAAACCTTCTTTGATCCAGATAACTGTTTTCAGGAAGCATTGAGAAACGGAACATTGTCGCCTTTCTCAAATTGCTATTTGATGGAGTACCAAAAACTCAAGTCTTTCTGGCTTAGACTTCGAAGGTAGGCTAGTTTAGTGCATCGACACCAGTAAACAGCATTCCAGATGTATCATTCAATTTTATGAATGCAAAGTTTATGGTCATGTAACAAGGCCCACTTTGCAAGAAAGAGGATTTTTTGGTGGTTGTGACAGGACAAGGCACATCGGTGCTGAGTGTACATGGCTTTCAAAAAAGGAAGACATCCCTATGGCAGGCTGTCTTGGCTTACTGACCTAATTTGGTGAGCTTTTCTGGAGTTTGAGATTTATGCTTGGCTTTGATGCGGCCATGAAGGGTCTTAACGTGCTAGAATATTTCCACAATACTATCCCAGAACTATGCCGATTTGGGTACATTTCCAACTGGTTCGCATGTGTTTTGGGATTTTTTCTGGACCTTTTGGAAACAGCCATACACATCCCGTTGGGCAGTTAATTAGGTTCTGTAAACGGCCTTGGTTGCTGACCTCTTTTGAATACTAGCACAACTTCTTGGCCATGTGGCCTTTCAAGTTTGATATTCTTGTGCCTTTACTACTTTAATTTGAGGCAAATTGTTCACTCTAAATTCCATGTCAGCCGCCGCATCTCGTTGGGTGATCATGCATTATTAGCTTAGCCACTAAGTGGTTTACTCTTTGAATAATTGTTACTGGATTTTGCCATTAAATTACTGAATTTAGACTTGGGGTTAAGCCTGAGGCAGAGGTCCTACAATTACTGGTGTAGGGCCAAGTCTGACCCCTTTGATAAGTTTATGTGGAATTATTTTGGATTTGTGTGTATGCATGTACCAGCAAGCTTCTTTTTCTACCAAGGATGAAAATAGCGGTAGCGTCAGGCGTAGCGGTGCGATTTGGAAAAATCGTAAAAAAAAAATATGAAAAAAATTGTAGAAAATCTAGAATATTGGAAAATGAGAGAAAATGTATTTTTTTTTTCCGCAAAAGTAGCTAAGATAATGGGGTGTAGTGGTCCCCTCATTGTATGAGGTCTAGTATCGCTGTATAAATAGAAAATAATAGTAATGATCAAAAAAATTTTTTTTTTTTTTCTTTTTACATGTGTTCATGTTGCTTAGTTATGCTAATTTAGAAACTAGTGAAAGGCTTATAAAAGAAAAACCTATGTCATGAAGTCAAGACTTAAGAGTTCCTAGAGAAAAAAAAGACATCTACTAAAGGGAGTGTCTAATATGATGTACTTAGAGAAGAATCCTTGGGAAGAATTCTCTGTATCGACTGTAATTCGGTGAGATGTGCTTTTTGGTGTTCCTTTAAACATAAAAGGGTAGAAGAGTTGTGTAGAAATGTTATTTGGAGAGAAGAAGAAAAGAAATAAGTCTTATTATGCATTTTAATAAAAATTTAGAAAGTAGGAAGTTTTCTCATCCCGTAGCAGGCGTAGCAGCCGCTACGAGTGCGATGGTTGATAAATCGGACGTAGCGTGGCGGTGGCCACTGCTACGGCCGATATATCGGCTGCTATTTTCATCCGTGTTTTCTACTGCTTCCCTTGGAGGTGTATGTATTGGTTTGAGGAGACTGTGGTCCTAATTCTATCTTCAGTTCTTTTTTTCCTTCTCATTTTTATTTATGAATTGTCAGTGAAAGGTGGACACCCTTTGTAGTGAATGATTTAACTTTGGATATGTTTAGTTTTCTCTGTTTCTGCTATTATTTTGTTTGCTTTCTTTTTACTCATCAATAAAACTCATCAGAGAGAAGAAAATGGTGTATCAGGACATCCTACATGGTCAATGCATCAGGATGCTATAGCATGCATTCAAGTTTCTGAGGCGAGCTCATGCATGGGAGTTCCTCATGTATATCTCACTATCCCCTTTGATTGGTGACAGACTTGAGTGTAGCTCTGATCAGTGACACTCTATTTGATCAAATCACAAACTATATGGGGGTTGTTCATGCCAATGTGGACGATTCATTATGGCAAATTTTTTGCTGAGAGAAGGCTGGATTTAACAGTTCTCAGTTGCTTAGTTGGCTGGAACTCCGTTTGTCACCTGGCTATCTAGGGATCGATCCCTAGGCATGGCACTCTTTCCACCTTGTGGGCTTCTCTAACCACTTCCCACTTGTGTGGGCTCTCTTGGGTTCCAGCCCCTTTTGCTGGAGTACAAAAAAAAAAAAAAAAAAAAAAGAAGTTTTCAAGAAGGTTGCCCCTTTAGTACAAATGCTACATAGTTTATTTAGCTCAAAAGCAGCATACAGTGAATGAGTGGAGTATACTTTTACTGATATATTGCTATGATGTCTTGTCATCAGGCGGATAATCTACGACATCAAACTTTGCAACAGATGCACCGAATACTTACCACCCGTCAATCAGCCCGTGCTCTTCTCGCTATACATGACCACTTCTCCCGCCTCCGAGCCCTTAGTTCTCTATGGCTAGCTCGGCCCCGGGAGTGAGGGCAGGTTCCTTCAAAATCTTCTTGAAGAGATTCCACCAGAGCTGCAGACTTCCACTCAACACTCCTGTTAACACAAGCAGTTTTGGCTTGTTGAACAGATCCTGTCGTTAAGGCTAAGAGCTTTCTCGTGTGCAGTGATTGAAAAGAAAAATGGTGGAAATAGTTGAGTCTATAGGTTGTTTATTGGCTTTGCATTGTAAATCTTCTCTGCAGACTGAAACATTTATGAGTTCCATTTTATGTAAATTATCATTCTAGTTTAAGCAGTTTTACATATAGCTTTCTGATATCCACTTTAGTTTTAAAAATCGAAATCGTATCATAAATCGTTCATACCCATGAATCGAATCGCGAATCGTAACGTAAATTGTAGGATTTTTTTATTTTTTTAATAAAAATAAAAATAATTAAGAATTGAAAGAAAAATAAAAAAGTAATTATTCATAACTATCCATTTTTCCATTTATAGTAGTATAAATATAATAATAAGTCTATCATACAATCACATCAAGAACATTATGATATATATTATTACATATAGTTGAATAAGTTTAAAGTATTAATATAGATTTTTTATTATCTTTAAATTAGAATATAAAAATAAAATAAAATCCAAACCATCAATCGTACACGTTAGGATTTCTTTTAAAGTTAAGAAAGTGTTCATGAAGAAAACAAAATCAACATAGATTAAAAAAAGAAGAAGATATAAACAAGCACTATACAAACGGTCGAATGCTTTAGTTAAATGCATGTTCTTTATTTATCTTTAAAACCTTATCAAAGTCGTAAAAAAGTTTTACGAGGTTTTGTTAACACTACTAAATAACATTTTAAAAATATAAGCGATAAAAGAAAGAGAAAATAAAGAATGAAAAAAGGTAAAAGATTATTAATATTGGCTTATTGGCTTTAGCCATTCTCTCTTAGTCGAATCGCTTGATGAATCTTAAGATTCAATGAAATAAGTATCGAATCATAGGATTCATAGATGAATTCTAAGATTCATTTTTAAATGGAATTCATTATATTATACGCATCGTTTTCTTAAGATTCGGGCTGCTAATTGTAGGATTCTGATAACTTTGATATCCACCGTTGAGTTTAGGAGATTATCAGGTCTTTCTTTGTTGCATGTGCACAGTATGTTTCTTTCCAATGCACATCCCCGCGGCTACGTCTTTCTATATCTAATGTTTCATGAAACAGCCCCTTTATATTAAGAAGCTGGTGAATGATCAAACCCGATTGTTCTGTGTATGCATTCACCTCATCTGCCTCATTTAAGGGATAATTGTGGATAAGATATCTTTGCATCAAATCAAAATCTTCAAACATATGGTTGGTTTATCATTGTAATAACAATTGTATATTATAATCTCTTGTATTGATTGTAGTAGTTCCTATCTAATGTAACTTTGTCATCTAAATTGTTTACACCTATTTAAGTCTAGACATCCCAATTGATGATGAGAATTTTGAACATTCCTGCTTTGTCAAACAGTTAGGACTTTGGACAAGTTTGAAGCCAACAAAACACTATGTCTCTGTCATTTATTTCATTTTTTTTCGCATTGGTAGGCCAAAGGAGAGGGGTGAGTACTATATGTAGGGCCGTTTTAGCTAGGCATGGTCTGACCATTTCTGGAAGTAATTTGTATAGTACACTGTATAATAATATTATTTAAGAGTTGATATGCTGAAAATCTTGTTAAAAAATGAAAAGTAAATAAAGTCTAGGGTAAAATCAGTATAAATTCACCTTAACCTTATGTAAAATACGAAATTAATACACAGTTTAGGTGGAAGTTGCTAAAACTTCAAAATGATTTCATTTACATATCATTTTTTATAGCTTATTTACGTATTTGACGTGTCAGCAAGCACAAACAAAATGTGATCATGCATCATCCATCCAAAAAAAACTTAAGCCTTTGATAATGAATAGAGGCCATGCATGTGCAACATTTACTTAGGTAAATGAGTTCAAACAAACGGACAGTAACTTTTGACATTTTTTTGAAAAAGCTTCATATAAGATTTATGTGGTGCAGTGGATAGAGAAGTTTTTAATTTGGGAACTTTTAAATAGTGAGAGAGGTGAGTTCAAATCTTTATTAATGATATAAAAAGTTTGGGTTTAGCTTCTCCATGCCAAATCCAACCTGTTTTTATCCTGATAATGGGCCAGGACTCCAATGTCAGTCGTAATTGTAAGTGTTCATTGCAGCTATTGCATCGTAGGTTTATTTCATCGCACCCATTACTTTTACCTATTTTTCAAGTACTATATCTGTAAATGTCAAAAAAGCAGTACATCAATAGGCTCGTCTGAATTATTCATTGGAGAAAAAGGAGTGAGGAAAACAGATTTCTAAATTATAAAACATGCACACATGTGTGAGAGAGAGTGTGAGAGAGAGAGAGAGAGAATCATTAGGCAATTTAATCACGTAAAAAAGGTTGACCATATCATCAACTAATTGAGGATATCGTCAATTAGTTAATGACATCGTCAACTATGGTGATTTCATCCAAAAAAAAAAAAAAAAGAAGTACGAACAATTAGCTCTTCATTTTATTGTTTTTCTTCATAAAACTATTTAATTAAGGTTTAAGTTTATTTATTTATTTTTTTTTTTGTAAAAATCGCTTAAAAAAAAGATCCCTGCAATATTTACATGTGAAGATATTACCAAGAGTTACTCTCGTTAACACATTAAGATTAAAATCCCCATTGATGCAATTTATTATTTATAGAGGTCCTTCCTTGAATTGACTGAGTAAGCTATCTTTCACAAGCACATTTAGGGTATGTTTATGTAACACTTTTCCGTGAAAAACCCATTTTTTAGGTGTTTGGTGCAGAACAATACTACGGAAGCGCTTTCCTGCCTCGTCAGCATTTTTCTTGATAATGGCTGAAATGAGTTTCCAATGAGATTTATGGTAAATGAGTTTCCTCGGAAAACTTCTCCCTCTTTTCCCGACTCTTGTCCATTTCAACCTAAAACCCTAACAACTCTTTTATTTTTTATTTCTTTAAATAAATTATTATTTGATGTTAAATAAATCATATACATGTAATGTTATTTTTCTTCAAAAAATTGTTTCACCAAATAAGAAAATTTGATTTTCTATAAGGAATTTAAGCCGCACCAAACAACATTAGCACCAATCCAACAAGGAATTTTTTTTTTTTTTTACACCAAACATGAATTTCTAAATTCTACGGAAATGCTTTTCCAAGGTTTCCATTTCTATGGAATTTAGTGACATGACAATTTTCCCTTTTCGCGGAAAGGGTGTGTACACAAACGTACCCTTATGTAAACACCTAAAATGGATGAACTTTCTTCATTGGCAATAAAAACAGCAACCATAGTCGACTTTAGTAATGGTTTTGTTTGTCCAAGCTTTCTCATTGAGTTATGTTACCAACTCTATGATCTACATGCCCAACCAATCAGTTGTTCCAAGACCGTGCAGTTTATCTCCATCAAAACTCAAAGAAAATGGATATAACTCCTACATATTTGTGTCAAAAAAAAAAAAAAAAAGCTGATTAGAATGCAAATCCTAACAAGGTGCAGGTTCTACCCACAACATGAGTGCCATATATTTATACAAAATCCTTACACCAGGGAAACCATTTTCAATATTAGGTGGACACTACTCCACCCAAGCAAATATGCTACAAGAGCACACATTAGATAGCGAGACACAAATGAGCTATATGAGTCTTTACGTACATTCTTCTCAATTGAAACGGCAGTGAGGAGTTAAAGGATAGGGTCTTTGTGAAAAGTTAAAGGAAGGAAGAGCAAGAGTCACAAATGAGGAGTTTAATAGGAGGGTCAAAATTATGTAAATCTGGGGATTGAAACAATTGTGAATAGTTAAGGAGAGGGTCATTTTAGTAGAAAAGAAAGGGTCTTTATGGATGAGTTAAAGGGAAGAAACGAAAGAGTCATGAATGGGGAGTTAAACATGAGGGTCAGAACTATGTAAATCTAGTCAAAGTCAAATTGCAAATGGAGGCTGATTTCTCAATTTGGAATCGGTCTCTTTCATATATAATAACTAGCAAAATGCTCCCGTGCTTAGCACGGGCAATTGAAGTCATATAAAAAAAATCATTTAATCTTATGATAGAAATAGAAAATTTGATTTTGATCCCATACGTTTATATTATAGAAAGTCTAAATAAAAATATTTTTAAAAAATAAAAAATTTATATGCTTATAATTATAATCACCAATAGAAAGGATGCTATGCCCTGTGTCCTAATCATGAAACATAGAATAATTAATAGGCTTTTTTAGAAATCACACAATTGAAAACTTATATAAATAATTAATATAAGAATTTTGAAATTTTAATAGAAACTTGAATTATGATATTTTTGTATATATTATATTGAGATGAGATCGAGAAATTTAGAAGAAATTTAAAATATGATATTTTACAATTAGAAGCGGGTTTTGTAGTTGGGTTCAGGGTACTTAGTTATGGGTTTCTGGATTTCGACTCAAGACATGCGGTTTTAGTTTGCTTGACTTACCTTTCAATCAATATATTGATAAAATCTTCACCACTTATCTTTCTTCCTGATAAGCTTTATGCTGAAAAGTTATTATAATAATAGGTCTTAATAAAATAATATAATTAGTCAAGTTGGAAAATAAATTAATATATTTATAAGTTCTAAAAACTTATTTAAGTTGAAAAATATAATAGATAGATTCAAATTTAGGATTTCTCCATTACTTGGATCTACCTTGGTCCTTGGGCATCATAGATGGAATAGCACATTATCATTCATTGCAATAATAAATGTCATTCAATAAATTAATGACATTTTTATTGAGAATTGTGTATTGAGATTAATGATGGTCCCTCGGTCAAAATTATATAGGATGTTCAAAAACAATTGGAGTTGATTTCAAATTGATATCAGTCTCTTTCATATATAATAACACTTCTTATTTGATAAGATAAAGTCAGAAATGATTCAATATAGGGAGTTCAATTAAGTAATTAGTTGCCAAATTGAACTTCAATTTTCAAATCAAATTGACGTGCCTAAACAAACGGTGGGATCTACGTCTATTGAAATGAGATTTTAGTATATATCATTGGATGTGTTGACATTCATCTTGAACTGTTCAGATTATCATCATGTGACACTCATGATAGATTCACAGAGATGTGAGTACTGAGCAGTGATTTCTCATTATATTGAGACTGATACTTATCTTATTATCTGGATGAGACTATTGTCATTTGAAAAGATAAGTGAAATTTGAAGTTCAAAACTAAAATTGAAATCAAGAGTGGAATTGCTTCAAATTGATCCTCGATTTCCAAATCAAATCGCCCGAAAATCATATATATAAATAGGTTTCGATTTTGCAATTGAGATCCAATATCTCAATTGATTGCAAAATTGGAGTTCAATTGCAATTTCAATTTTGGTTCCATAGAGAGATTTTAGGGATTTTAGATCCCACATTGGTTCCCTTTCTCTTTTGGTAAGTACATGTTTCCATTCCATCCTTCCCCTTTGAGTCCATTCGGATTTCTTTTGTTAGTTTTTAATAAGAGCCTCAAGGAAGCTAAACTCTTTAGCAAACTTTTTAGTTCAAACTTTTCAATTCAAGGGAGCTGGACGCATACGCAGCATGTGCCATGCACGTCCTAGAGGTTGGCCCCGCATTGATTAACATGTGTGATGGAAGCGCCTATGCCTAGAATAGATTTTGATTTGGTGATCTGATGAATCAAGAAAAAGCTGGAGTTGCACATGACCTCCGGCTTTGATATCATGTTAATAACCAAACACACCAAAAGCTTGAGCCGTTAGTGAACGACATAAAAATTTATATAAACACCCCCTTCGAAAGAGAAGTCATTTGAATTTGAAAACCAACAAACAAATGGAACAAACATGCCAAACAGACGTATGAAGATAAAATGGCTTCCATGGATTTCAAGCTCGAGCTGTTAGTGAATAACAGAATCCCAACACTCCATCCATCACCCAATGCACATCTTTTAGTTTTATTTTGAGGCTATAAGTAGACCAGAGTGTTATTATTCTCATCTAGCAATTTGCAATTTCCTAGATTGAATTAAATATTTTATCCAGCAAATTCTTGGGTAGACTTTGTTTGATTCTGATGTCCCTAAATTCTTTTCTTTTGGTGATCATACAGCCTTAAAATTTGATATCTTCTGTATATTGGTGGAATTTAGGAGTTGCTGCAGTGAATGATAATGTGCTCTTAGATCTATGTTGCTTAGATAAATTCTTAGAATCTATAAATATGTTAACCTGCTTTTAAGGCCATAAGTCATTAATGAATAGTTTCATGAAATAGATCAGCATCCAACTCAACTAATTATATTACTTCATAAGGATCCGTTGCTAGTATAACTTTTCAACATAAAGTTTGTCAGGAAGAAAGGTAAGTAGTAATAATTTTATCAGTTTTACCAATGGGAAGGCAAGTCCAGCAAACCAAAACCGAAGCCTTTCTCGAGCTCGGCTTGGGTTAAAGTCCAAAAACCTATACCCACCCCGAAGCCAATCAACTTAGTATCAAACCCGTCTCCAATTGGAAAATATCATACTTTATTTTTTTACATCTCAACATAATTATATAAAAATATCATATTTCATGTTTCTACTTATATCTTAAAATCTTTATATTGATTATTTATTTAAAATTTCATTTCCGTGATTGTTAAGAAATCCTATAACTTTTTTCTTTGTGAGAAATAATTCTATTTGGAATTTATAAAATATAAACATATGAAATCAAAATCAATTTTTATTTATGTCATAAAATTAAATGATATTTTTTGTATGAATTCTATTGCCCATGCTAAACGCGGGGGGCATTTTTCTAGTTAAAATGTGATCCTAATGGACAGGTTTTGGTGCTTTGGTATGTTTTTCACAGCAATTTTCTTGTATGGCATCTTTTTTGCATGGGCCCATAATATTTAGTTTGGAAAAGGAAAGACTACATTGAGTAACAACTCAAAAATAAAAAGAGAGAGAGAGAAATAAAAATGATATTAGACAGGTTGGCAACTTGGGCCAATATGAACTATAATAACTGGCAAGTTAGGGGTGTAACTTATTTAATAAAATAAATAATTTCAAACCCATTTAATAAAATAACTTAGATCTAGCTCATAAAAACATTTGAACTCTAAACATAGGCGCATAATCTAGTCTAATATATAATAGTTTTTATTTATCTTTTGATGTCACTATATATATTACTAGATTATATTTTATTAATTATTGTAAGTTGATATAAAATGAGTATTTTATGATCGGGTTCATATTATGTTGGAAGTGTCATGAATTTGTCGTGATAAGACCAAATCACATTTATGCATGATTAATTAATGATGCACAACACTATAAAACATACTGCTCTCCAATCTTATATTCATAAATAAATATATTTTTGTAGTGGTGAGATATCAACACGTACATATTCATAAATCATTAGAGGATTACTGAGATATGGGAAGAAAACTAAAAAATAAGGTAATACATTTGGAAATATATTGACCTTATTTCTTAAATTCGTATATTTGTTGAATGTTTTTAAATGCCATATTTGTTTGACTAGTGTTTGGAGATTATGAAATTCTTAAGAATTTTCACTTTTTCTTGTTTTTGTCTGAGTAGCACATTGTAAAAGTATTTTAAATGATTAGAAGATTATATAATAATATTATCTTAATAGATTAAGGAAAGCATTTTAAAAGATTATGAATGAGTTAATCTTAATCTTAAAGAGACGGCGATTTAAAATATTAAAACGATAGATGTGGGATCCACTGAATGTCAAAATTATCAAAACTAATTTGAAAACCTTTCAATATAATACATCACTAGCTTGACCACCCCATGCATAAAGAACAAGCATTTTCATATATAAAGAAGGAATAAAAAGTAGTCATAAAAAATTGATAGGGGTCATAATTTGAAAAAGAGAATTAAAAGATTATAAAATATAAAAAGTTTAAGATGAACTAACACAAGGTTCATCTTCCTTTTTTGGTCATACTTATGCTCTTAAAATTTGTTATATTTCAATAAGAATAAGGTTGGAAAACTCATTTGGGACTCAACTCGTTTAGCTCTAAAATATTAACTCAGATAAATTCAACACGGACAACTTGGGAGAATCATGTTTTCCTAAAAATATTCTAAGACATTTCAAAATAGATTAAATATTTATAAATAGATATATATGCATTTACATGTGTGTTAATCATAACAAATTTAAATTAGTAAATTTATTAGATTGTACTCAATCATTTTTAAATTACTAACGCCAAGCCTCAAGCACTATTTACTTATATTTGATTGTTACTAATAAGAAAACACTTATATTTGACTTGGTCAAATTTACTTTATATTTAAGTTGGTTTTCCGTCAAAATGAGGTGCTCAATTTAAGAGGTAGCTCGCTGAGTTTTTCAACAGTGATCTACCGGATGGATAAACCTGATGGAGTCCACTTCAACATGAATGGAGTCCACTACAACATGAATGAAGGTGGAACTTAAATTATCTGGAAGGATTTTTTTTTTTTACCCTCGTCCTATAGACTTGTGCTTCAAGAAGATTCAACATGATTTTAATTCTATTTATGGACAGGTGGCTTATGCATCATGGTTTCAGGTTTTCTATCATCAACTCGTTGTTCTTTTGTTCGAAAGCCAAAACGAGCGCTACTCGTTATGCAATAATACCCTCTCCATGTAGACTCAAACGCTACCCACTGCTTATAGAATTAAAATGAGGGACGAATGTTGGGGATTGCATCTGGATTAACAAATAAACAAATAGGAGAGGGGAAAGCTGCAAGTGTTAGCCCCACAAGATGCATTTCTGCTGGGGTTATTGCTCATGGTGGAATAAACCTGTTACCCATGAAGATTATATTGAAAGGAGGTAGATAGAATCTTTCAGGTGTCACAATCCTTGCGGCATGAGATTGGAAAATAAAATCAGCACACTGATTGATGATCATGAGAAATCTATTTACGGGCCCCAAGATTTAATACTAAGATTTTTGAAGGATTCACATTAGTTTGGTTCTCTTAAAATCTAAAATAAAAATCTATATGGAATATTGGAAAAATATTAATCATTGGAAAATTTATGTCGCTATTTCGTAAAAAGAATTTGTTGGTTGGATTGAAATGGTAAAAGAATTTCTTGGTTGGATTGGAATGGTAATCATGGAGTTATGCACACGCTTTTATTGCTGCTTCATAAAATTAACATCCTTTATACTCTATGGTTGGATGCATGGAATAAACTTAGATCATCATCTTAGGCATTGAAATGCATTAGATGGACTCACCCCAATGAAAGGGTCAACCCATATTTATCACCGCTCACCTATTCCAGAAAGATCTAAATGTCTAAATTAAATTGAAAAGATAATAATGATGATCAAGGGAACTTGAGTGTCAAGAAAAGCAATAAACTAGATAAAAAAATGATGATGAGTTAATTAAACCAGATGTTGATGAATAAAATTAGAACAAACTAGATGATAATGAATTAAATTTAAACAAACTATGACGACGACGAAATATATTAAAATAAACTAGAAGATGATGATGAATAAAATCAAATTCAATGTTGATTAAATTAAATCAAACTAAATGAAAGGATCTTATCAGAGCACCCCCTAAAAATCCTAGCAAGGTGGGTCCCTAAGGAGATGGATGAGATGATGCGAGTAGGCTCGGGTGCTGTGTGGGTTCTTACTGTGTGTATGGGTAGTGTAGATACAAGTTGAAGTAGGCTCGGGTTACTTCAGTTGGTGTTGACTGTTGCTTTCATATAGGTGGGTTGATTGTGATATTAGGTTTGGCTAGAACAAGTGGTGAGATGGGTTCCGGTGAGTTGGTATCACAAGTGGGTTCTGGAGGTGTGTTTGGGTAGGAGGGTGGAAAGAGGGTGACTGGGTTCGCATGGGTAGATGTTTTGGGTTTTGTAGGTTGTTTGATGTGGAAAGGAGTCCGGACCCTTTGTTTTGTAGAAACAGGAGATGCTGTTTCACCCAATCTCCCTCGTTTCGTAGAAACAGAAGATACTGTTTCACCCAATCTGCATTCGCCACTGTGCAAAATTATTGGGGTCAATGACCACTCTCGCTCCTGAACGGTTATAATTATGGTCGAGCCCCCACCCTCACCATAAAACTATTATTGTGTTGTTTCCCATCACTAATTGGTTTGGGGATAAGTAGTAGTTCAATGGGGGTGCCAAATCCTACAAGTGGTATCAGAGCCTAGTAGGTCGGGTGTTAGAGTCATCGCGGCGGGTGTGCCATTGAGGGAGAGATAATTGAGGTCAACATCTACCTTCGATCCTTAGTGTTTAAAACTAGGAAGACCAGAATTGCCAGTACACAAATAACAATAGGACCGGACCAAGAAAATGTCAATGCAAAGCTTAATTTTTGTTTTTTGAATTACTAAAAATGCTTACATTAGTAACATTTCGATAATACACACTATCTGTTTTTTTACAAGTACATCTTCAATTTTTTAAGGGTACTATGCAGATTTCACTAGTCCTATGTTAGGGATTTGCTACTTCCAAAACATCTTCTTGTAGTCAAGATATTTACTCTGATCATTGCTTGTGACAATATAATCCAAAATATGGGTACATCACAGCTAATGATACAAACCACGGGAAAATTGTACTTTAAATTGCAAATCAAACCAAATCCTAATTGAAGAACTACAAAGCTCAAAACTCCATATGGGATCATCTTTTTACTTTGTTTGAATGGCTCCTTATCATGAATGACAATGGGTTTTTAATCTTGATCTTCTCATTCATTACCAAGCTAAAATCCAATGATAAATGAATGAAAAAATGGAGTAATTTGATGAAACTGAAAGGGAACCAAGAATGAAACAACATCCATTTTACATTTGTATCAAGCAGTAAGGTTACAGAAAGAGAGAATTCTTTCAAAGTGTGGGCAAATCGAGCACATCGTATATCATGGGATCGTCCAACTTACATTCCCTGTGAAACAAGTCAACACTATATGTCAAAAGCACCACACTCAGAGAAAGCAGAAAAGGAGGAAAAAAAAAAAGAAAAAAGAAAAAGAAGGGAACTCATAGGGGTAGAGGTGCTCACAATTAAGTTGTTGGCATTTGATATGGATGTGGGGACCCCACTTTATCTCTCATAATAAGGTGAGAGATGCTTTTATAGAGTACCTTCATTCTTTGAAATCCAGATATATTTAGGCTTTTTTCAGTCTGTATTTACCTATTCTCCTCTCTTATGTCCTTTTCGCCCTTTCTTGATGAATACTCTGTATTTACATCTCTTTCTTAAAACATGTAGTTGGTATGACATCTTTTACAGAACCCATCAACATTTTCTCCTTGATTATTGATTTTATTTTAGTTTGAATGTCTATTTTAAGATCCATCTCCAATTTGAGTTAATTTCATGGTCTCATCAAGTAATTAGTGCTTTTGTTATTGAGGCACTTTGTTGCCTCTGTAAGTGGAATTGTGCTTTTGTTAATTCCACATGTTATAGCAAGTGCTCTCTAATTGTTTGATGAATTATTGTCAATGATGGCTATATTTCTAGGCCTAAGATGCCAATGTCATTGGAGATTATCTAAATCTTGCATTAAATTTCCAGATAAGTGTAGGCTTCTGCCAATGTGTTTTTTGCTATATTTTCCTTGTCTATGCAGGTGGGATAGGTCTAGTATTTTGTTAATTCCACATGTTCTAGCAAGCACTCTCTAATTGCTTGATGAATGTTTGCAAATGATAGTTAGATTTCTAGGCCTAAGATGGCAATGTGATTTCTAGGCTTAAGATGGTACAACACAGATGTCAGTGGTGCTTCACCAAAGTATCTGACAAGTCTACAATCAACTCCAATTTCTCGTGGAACTATAAACAATAGGGAATACTTTTTTCTAAAAAAAAAAAATCCAAATGCATCAAATCAATTCTCCTCTCGGTAGTTTTCTACATGGATAGACATTAGTCATTTCCCAGATGCATATTGTAGATATGCTCTAGTTCTAGCAAAGTTCTGGGCAAAGACCTGCAAGATATGCTTTAGTTCCAGCAGAGTACAACTGTCAAAATTTATCATGTAAAATTTAAAGAGGAAGCATCTCAATAAAGGACTTGGTGATTGAACACAACAACCAGATAGTAAGATAAATAGTACCATGGTGGACAAGTTCATTGATAAGATTATTGTAGTGATGCAAGACTAGTGATATTGGTCTGCTGCAATATCTACAGTGTTCTTGTCAAGAACTTTTTCCTGTAACAAGTCCAAAATAGAAATACAACACATAAGGAAAAGTTTAGCGAAATTCATTGACGAATAGGAGATGCTTAAACTTTGGTTGAACTACATATGATGATATGATACAATTAGAGTTAAAAAAAAAAAAACAGAGAGAGAGAGAGAGAGAGAACTACATATGATACAACATATAACGACATATTAGAGTTGAAAAAAAAAAAAACAGAGAGAGAGAGAGAGAGAGAGAGAGAGAGAGAGAGAGAGCATGGCATTTGAATCCTCCCTTTTAAACTTGAATCCTCCCTTTCAAACTTCAGAAGGTTTGTGGCATTGGGAACAGCATAAAGTAGCTGAGAGAGAGAGAGAGAGAGAGAGAGAGAGAGAGAGCGCATGGCATTTGAATCCTCCCTTTTAAACTTGAATCCGCCCTTTCAAACTTCAGAAGGTTTGTGGCATTGGGAACAGCATAAAGTGGCTGAGTCAAATAGGGTAGACCTCATTTCCCATTTTTGGCATTTCTTAAATTCTCAAGTGCATTTATTTTCCGAAAGTTCTCCACTCACCATCAACAAATAAGAAACATACCAACACATCACCTAAAATAGTCAAAACATGAGGAACACACCACAAGCAAACATTAAAAAGAAGGCTGCTAATTGTTGTATCATATCCATT
The DNA here is from genome assembly GCA_003546025.1 of Camphora micrantha. NCBI lineage: Eukaryota > Viridiplantae > Streptophyta > Magnoliopsida > Laurales > Lauraceae > Camphora > Camphora micrantha. The sequence goes on from QPKB01000002.1 coordinate 16,481,891, forward strand.
CTTCACAAGTGTAAAGAACATGTCGGAGAAAAGCTATACATAGACTTCTAGATGAAGCCAATGAAAACAGGTGTCTCTTGTGTGGGGATATCTATATGATACTGAAATTGTCATACCATTTCAGCTCGGTCAGCACCACCTCGGTTATCTCAACTCGGTCCTGGCCTCAGCACCCGAGTTAGGCACTTCAGCACCTGATCTCGGTACCTTAGCACCCAAGCTAGGCACCTCAACACCTGAGCTTGGTCCTGGCCTCAGCACCTGAGCTAGGCACCTCGTCTCAGCAACATTGACAGAGCGCGCCCATGTGAAGGTACGGCCATGTTGCAGAACGTGCTGACAGATGGGACGGGCGCCGGATAGAGATAAGCAGTTATCCTTATCCGACGGTCATATCCACAACTCTCGAGACGTCAGGATAAGGTCTGATGGGACAATGCCCTCACCTACCCCCACTAAGGGAACATAGTAGTGGTTGATGGGACTTCCGTCTCCACCTACCTCCACTCAGGAAGGGTCTGATGAGATTGCAATTAAAGATATATGGTCCGATGGGACTTCACATCCAAGAGTCAAACTCTCAGCCTATATAAAGAGCAAACTAGGTACGCTAAAAGGGGGGTAAAAAAAAAAAACATATACAGAGATACTCTTTCTCTTCTTCCTTCATCATTCGTTGAGTTATTGAACTAACTTAGGCATCGGAGGCCCTTGCACTGACAGCAGCTAGGGTCTTCTGACCCTCTCTTCTCATTCCCTTTCAGGTTTTCAGGCAACTAATCATTCCCAAAGAAGTTTTATATCATCTAAGTAAGTCCGTGAGATTTTTTGCACTTACAAATTGGTGTCATCTGTGGGAAACGATTTAAAAATGCCATGCCTCCAAAAGTTAAGAAAGGCGGAGAATCATCAAGGGCCTTATCACCATCGCTGATATCGTTGCTGTCGGTACTACAGGAGGTAATGCCAACGCAGCTGCCACCGGTACAGCAAGAACAGCCGCCGGCCAATCGCAAGAAGAGATCCGGAGAAAAGCCTGGTCCAGCGAGCGTCAAGGGGCCTGTCACTCAGTTAGGTTCATGTTCAAAGGGGGTGACAACACCACCTTCCTAGCAGGATAAATGTCTGATCAGGCATCCCCAGCAAAACGATCCTCCACTAGAGCGTCCTTGGCGAGATAAAATTCTAGTGCAAGCCAGGTTTCATCGATCCCATCAGCAGATTGATGGCAAAGACGATGAAAACAACTCTTTCCTCGCGGATATCAGGGCCCAAGACCTCATTATCCAAGAGAAAGACGAGTTGATTCGTCAACTTCAGCAGTAGTTGCAAGAAAGGGGGGCAACCCCTGTTTCTCCCCCTAGATACAACCGAGCTGAAAAGCTTCGATCTCAAGAGCTTCGTGGGCTCGGTGACAGCACCAGCCTTGATCTCAACAGCTTCGCGAGCTCAGTGACAGCATCAGCCTCCGCTCGGATGCCTTCGATCATGCCAGCTCCGGCTGTGGCCTCGTTGACAGCGCTAGCCTCAACTCAGACAACTTTGATCACAACTCCAGCAGGCCTTGGTGACAGCACCAGCCTCTGCTCGGATGCCTTCAATCATGCTAGCTTTGGCTGTGGCCTCGGTGACAGTACCAACCTTAGCTCGAACAGCTTCGATCACAGCTCCAGCAGGCCTCGGTGACAGCACCAGCCTCTGCTTGGATGCCTTCGATCATGCCAACTCCGACTGTGGCCTCGGTGACAGCACTAGCCTCAGCTCGGACGCCTTCGATAATGGTAGTTACGGCTGTGGCCATGGTGGCAGCACCAGGCTCAGCTTGCACAGCTTCAGTCATGGCGACTTCAATTCTCGCCAAGTTATAGAGCTCAGTGGGCCTACCAAGATCATGCTAGCTCCGGTAGAGTACCGGCTCGGCAATCTTGGTCTCGGAATAACCCATCTCGGCAACAGTGCTAGTGGAGGCATTTTCGTAATGACATGGTCGTTCTTGCTTCGATAAAAGTACCAGCTTGTCACCTTGTTTTTATCCACCTCTGTAGTTCCAAGGTTGCTCCAGCACCGGTAAGAGTACCAGCTCGGCACCTCGACTTTTTTCATCTCGTATGCCAGAAGTACCAGCTCCCCCATCATAATACTAAGCTCCCGACCTCCAATAGTTAGGAAACTCTATGAGGTCAGGAGCTAGGGGCAATTGTGTGGGGATATCTACATGATACCGAAATTGTCATACCATCTCAGCTAGGTCAGCACCACCTCGGTTATCTCAGCTAGGTCCTGGCCTCAGCACCTGAGCTAGGCACCTCAGCACCTGAGCTCGGTCATGGCTTTAGCACTTGAGCTCGGTACCTCAGCACCTGAGCAAGGCACCTCAACACCTGAGCTCGGTACCTCAGCACCCGAGCTAGGCACCTCAACACCTGAGCTCGGTACCTCAGCACCCAAGCTAGGCACCTCAGCACCTAAGCTAGGCACCTCGTCTCAGCAACAGTGCCAGAGCTTGCCCATGTGAAGGTACGACCATGTTGTAGAACGTGCTGACAGATGGGACGGGCACCGGATAGAGATAAGTAGTTATCCTTATCCAACGGTCATATCCACAACTCTCGAGACGTCAGGGTAAGGTCCGATGGGACAATGTCCTCACCTACCCCCACTAAGGGAACATAGTAGTGGCTGATGGGACTTCCGTCTCCACCTACTTCCACTCAGGAAGGGTCTGATGGGATTGCAATTAAAGAAGTATGGTCCGATGGGACTTCACATCCAAGAGTCAAACTCTCAGCCTATATAAAGAGCAAACCAGGTACGCTAAAAGGGGGGTAAAAAAAATAAACATATATAGAGATACTCTTTCTCTTCTTCCTTCATCCTTCGTTGAGTTATTAAACTAACTTAGGCATCGGATGGCCTTGTGCTGACAGCAGTCAGGGTCTTTTGACCCTCTTTTCTCATCCCCTTTCAGGTTTTCAGGCAACTAATCATTCCCAAAGAAGTTTTTATATCATCTAAGTAAGTCCGTGAGATTTTTTGCACTTACATCTCTCAAACAATATTTAACTCTGCTGAGTGAAATTTGGAGCTGAGATTTAAGGTAGTTTCTGGCCAGCTGTGCGAAGTGGCATGGCTTGAACTTGGACATCTCATGCCTAGCTAGCTCTGGGGGCACCGTACTATTGCTCTGGATAAACATCTGCTCTAGATCATAAAACATTTGAGTGTCATGTACAGTCAAGAAGGTAGTTGCCACACCCGTCTTCCCGGCACGCCCTGTTCGACCAATCCTATGCGTGTAAGTCTCAATGCTCCCTGGCATATCATAGTTTATGACATGGGCAACATCTGGTATATCAATACCACGCCCCATGACATCCGTTGCAACAAGAAGAGTAAATCGCTTGCTCTTGAACCCTTCAAGGCTAATCTCCATTTGATTCTGTGACTTACCTTCGTGCAACGTAGTCACCCTACAACCCGCCTTATCCAATGCGTTGGAGAGTGTGTCCGCAGACTTCCTATTGTTGACAGACACAATTACGGACTTTTCACCGAGCTCATTCAACATCTTCTGCAGCCGAGGCATCTTCTCCAATTCGTGGACCATAATCACATGCTGGGTGATGAGGTCAGCTGTTGTCCTAACAGTACCAATGGTGACGACTACAAGGTTCCTCAGATACTTGCGCGCGAGGCGCTCAACAGCAGGGGGCTTGGTCGCACTGAACATATACGTAGTCCGGCAAACTCGCTTCTCATCGAGCTCTTCATCCTCATTCTCCGGCTTCAAATTGCTACAAGGCATTGCATCCAACACCCCAACAACCTGCGGCTCAAAACCCATATCAATCATCCTATCTGCCTCATCAAGAACCACATAATTACACTGATTCAACACCGCCTACCGCTTCTCTAAGCAATCAATGAGGTGCCCAGGCGTGGCAATCACAACCTCACACCCCTGCCCAAGTTTAAAAGCTTATTTTTTGATCGACTGCCTGCCCACAATCGAAACAATCCTAATCCCCTCCAAATAGCGAGCGAATTTAACAGTTCGTCTTGAATTTGCAGGCCGAGTTCTCACGTGGGAGCCATGACGAGAGCATAAGAGCCCTCAACTTCAGTGTCCACAGTGATGGGGGGTAATTTAGACACATAACTAAGTAAAGGGAGTAGAAAGGCGACAGTTTTACCTGAACCCGTCTCTGCAATTCCAATCACATCGCGTTGCTGCAGCCCTAGAGGAATGGTGGTCGTTTGGATGGGGGAGGGGGTCTTGTATCCGGCGTTTTCGATAGCTCTGAGGAGCTAGGTGCACAGCATACTCTCCGCCCATCTCCGCAACGGTTGCGGACGGGGGACTCGAGACCGAGCCTTGCACTTGTAGGAAATCTTGAAGTCCTCCAAGAAGATGAGCCAATCTCAGTCTGTCATATCGTCGAGGTTTTTGTTGAACCAGTGGCAGTTCTTTTGGTTCTGGTTCTTGTGGGGTTTGTCTTTGTCATCTTTCTTGTTGGCATTGGCACGGAGACGGAGACAGAAGAGGGGGCAAGAGGGGTCGTAGAGGCGAGTGGTGTCCTCATTGTTGTGACAAGAGAATTGGAGTTTCTTGGAGCGGTTGACGACGTGGCGCTTGCTAGGCTGTTGGTAGCATCTGAGATGCTCGTTAATGGCGTCTGCCAACAACTTCTGGTAAGATTGCTGCTGGTTCTTCTTCTTGGCACGTAGAATATCATCATCTTCATCTCGAAGAAGAAGGTCCCAGTCTCGGTCCTGTTTATGACAGTGATGGCGGGAGGGGGCTTGACAGTTCGATTGCAAAGTGAGTTGGAGCATTTGGCGCTCCAATTTGGAGCGGAAGATTGGCTTATTACATTTTGTAGTCATCGTGAAAAGAGAATCTATATCAAGTAGACCAGAGACGAATGAGTTCACAATTCGTTTGATTCTCATATATACATATATAGTTGAAGAGCGGCTGTTAAAAAGGAAACTTTCCAATTCTATAGTGCCATGGTATAGAGTGAAGTTAAGTGTCCCTAACGGTGGAAAATTTCAACTCTTATCATGTTTGGATGAGTTTGGGCCGATGGATGAAATAAGATAAAGTAATGTTGTGAGTGTCGCACACATGTATTTTATTTCACTTTAATCCTAAATGTTTTTATTTTTTCGAATAAAAATGGATTCTGATCTGAACCTTAACTTCACAAGAAGTATCAAAATATAATGAAGTAAAGTATTCTACTTTAATTTCAACATATTTTTCCTTATAAATATTAGTGCAACCACTGTCCACTATTGGATCAAATTATGCATAAAAAAAAAGTGCATCCATAAACCATAAATTTGAGACCCTAAATCTAGGGTTTGGATGATTTAATTAAGATAAAAATTTGGTTGCCATAAGCAACCATCCTGGCGGACTCAATAAACAGGGCGTGCTCTTGAAAATAATAAAAATTAATAATTTGTGAAGGCCAACGGGCCAGACCAGCCTAGCCAATGGACTGCATGGCTGAGCACAGCGCGGCACTGCCAGGCTCATGCCTGACGGTCGTGCTAGCCTGAGTCTTTAGCAACGTGTACATTCATTTCAAACAGTTGGATTATCATTATATGGGGCCCATGAAGGAGTCCAAGGACAATTCACTCAGTCTTGACATGGAGTTGATCACTTTTCCATTTACTCTCAATTAAATAGTGGGACCCACTTTTAGTGATATGAAATTTTAGAATATATCATTGGAGGGACGACATTTATTTTGAACAGTTTGAATTATCATTACATAAAAATTACACAAGTCCCTGCAAGAATTATCACAACTTTCATTGGAAGGAGGGGTCATCCACTGCTAGAGGTTACCATACAAGCAAAACCCGAAACAAAAATCATGACCTCCATAGTGGGGCTCATATATAAAAAATTCAAGCCATTTAAAATAAAATAAAATAACAACCTCTATATATATAGGCTGGGGCTGAACTTTAAAATTCCCAAAAACCCTTTAGAAAAATAGAGATTTAAGCCATTTTCAACAATTCCAAACAACCCACCGTTGGATTAAAAACGTGATTTATGAATATGCATGAGATTGTATTAATCACATTTTTAATCAAATGGTTAATCGTAGAACGGACCCACTTCTATTGACTTAAAATTTTTGGATACACCACATTATTTTGGGCTTGAATTTCTTTATGCAGGCCTCACCTTGGAGTTCCAAGGCAACAACTCAAGACTTCTCCAAATGAAAGCCTCATAGGATCGGGACCCACTGCTGATGGCAAGCCCTTAGCATAGGAAGGAAAATAGACAGACATTCCAATCTTTGTCATTAAGAGGATATCACTTAAGGAAATTCTAAACACACCCACCCAATTTGCCGAGCCAACGCACATGCTGAGCTCACCTATAGCAAAAATATAAACTCTCCTTTTTTGTTGAACCCACCCACGGAAAATGACCAACGTGCCCTTCTTCTTCTTCTCTTTCTCTTTTTTCCCTTCTTCCCCATTTCCGTCAATATTGAAAAAATGAGTGACGTCATTTCCGATCGTCTGAGCATCTCCTCCGAGTCTGTGGATAACTCATTTTCTTCTCTTTTTTGTGAGAAAAGGCTTCTTCATCTTCATCTCCCCCAGCTACCTCTTCATTTTCAACTTCTTCCATTTTTGTTTTCTTCTTTATTAATTTTTTTTCCAGCTAAATAAATATGTAATGCAAATGGATTGAGTGAATGCAAATGGAATGGAGTGTGTGGGTTGCAATTGGGAGGGAAATCCAGTTGAATGGAAAGGATGAGAGAAGGGAAAATCATTGACGGATTGCATGCAAAATAAAAAACATGGTTCGCATTTTGCACGGAAACGTAGATCTGTGCACATTAAAATGTGAACGACAATTTGATGAAGTGAAAAAAAAAATTTACACGGCATTTCAAACCCGTGCAGTTTGTATATGCACGAAGATTCAAATCTGTGCAGGTTGCACATGCACGGTGCTTCAAATCCGTACAGTTTCAGATATGCATTGATAATGAAATCCGTGTAGTATGTTTACTTATTTATTGCTAATTTGAATGATATGTGTATTTTAGCATGCCGCCAAGACGAGTTTGCTATGGTAGTTCTTTGACTTCAGGGCACGGTGGTTGCTATTAGTAGTCCATCGACCCCGCGGGGTCGGAGTGGTGTGGCGAGCTCATCCACCGCAGATTGGCATAGGCCTACGGTGTCAAAGCGGAGACGCAAAGAGCGACAGAATCCAAGTCCACCGAGCTGTGCATTCATAACCCATTTGATAAATTCATTCATTTTGTTCGGCTGACACAGGTCCATCGAGCTGTGAACCATCTCCGTGCCACGATTGCGCGACAGCCAGCTGACGTATATTACCGTGCGTTATAGACTATGTTCGAGATTCTAGAAGACTTTCTAGTTACATCCATACGTCATCTATCAAAACCGTAGTTAGATTTTATGGGTGTGATAAGTATTTTTTTGGTTGAAATATGAACTATGTATTATTTTTTGTGGATGAACTTTGATGTGGAGAAAATTATTTATATGACATTTGATATTCGGATGTACTTTTAATGGATAATAGATGAAGTTATTTACCAATTTATTTTTAAAGTATGCATGTTGATCAAAGTAGCAATGGTGATGCAAAATTTTGCAATAAAAGTCTAAAATAATATTACGTTAAGCCTAAGAGTACACAATATGATAAAATAAAGTTTGCATTGACATTAGATCAACAAAGTCAATCACTATCTAGATGAATCGTCATTTATGTAGGAACAGAGTATCTTATGATATCTTTAAAGTACTGTAAGATGCCACTTGCCGAGCCATGTTGTATTGCACGAAAACCCAAAGTTGTGCAATACACTGATGCACGACTTAATATTGTTGAGCAATGAATTGATGCACAACTTCATATTGTCAAGCATTACATGTGATGCGCAGTTCTGCAAATCCGTGCAGGACACAAATGGAAAAAAAATGAAAAATGTGTAAAAGAAACGAGCCCTTTCTCTTCATATATGGTCATTTGCTTGTCCATATTGGAAATGACTTCTCTAAAACACAATGTGGTGCCTAAGATTGGATATGTGATAGCTTATATCGGAAATGGAGAGATGGGTTGGGAGATGAATTCTTCCAAAGTAGGAGCTTTATGATAATGAGAGGAAGTATAAGAAGAAGTATATACTGTTGAAGAGAAAGAAGTGTAAATGAAGTGAAGATGAAATCCTGAAGAGAGGAAGAGGATAAAGTGAAGAAGAAAAAAAAAATCAGCTTATCAAGAAGCAGATAGCTTGAAGAGGAAAAGGAAGCTAAGGGTAATTAGGAAAATTCACGTATAAATATTTTTGAAAAAAGAAATTAAGACGTGAGTTGGCTCAGCAAATTAGGTGGGTGTGATTAGAATTTCCCCGTCACTTATCCATCTCCTAAAACATTGAGAATAGAAAGAAATAGAATTAGAAAGGAGTTGCATGATAGGAAATAGAATTTAACGTCTCTCTCTACTTTCCATTCTTTTCTTCTATAACCTTCTCTTTCGCAGTGATAAATAAGGGTTGGGTATCTTTACTCGTTATTGTTTTTTATGCTTTCCTCTTCAAGTTTTCAGGTGGGAAACTTTTGAAAGTTGCTCTTTGATTCCCTTCCTTCAAAAAGCTTTGATTAAAAAGAAGAAAGAAACTATGGGTTAGTGTCAATCAATCATATTCGAGTCCTGTTTCAGTTTTTCTTTTTTGGTTGTTATTTTATATTTTCATTGGGGTGCTTTTGGTTTTTGATGATCTGATATCTGTCTACATTGACTTCATGGTTTCCTTGATATGCGTTTTTGGTTATGGATGTAGTTCTTGATTGTTTTTAAATCTTGTGAGTGATTTCCATGTGGGTCTGATTTTACACCGAGTTTTTCACTTGGGTCTTTTCTGAGTTATCATGAGCAGACGTGGTTATTGTTTATATAAAATTTAAAGGGAATGTTTGGATTCACCATGTGGGTTTTTGTTATATTGAGTAACTGAAGGATTTCTGTTTCTGGGGTAGTCTTTTTTTGCTCCTGGTGCCTGTAGATGTGCAATGATTACATGGGAACCAATTATTTTAGATTTTCTTGTGTGGATTTGGATTACTTGGGTTATCTTCATCTTTTGAATTACTTGTATCGTTTTATATTCCTTGAAATCAGAATGGGATTTCTCTTTTTGTATTACTGTTTGTACACTTACTTCATCTTCAATTAGGTAAAATTAAAAAAAAAAACTGCAACTGTGTGTATACTCATGTCACCTTTTACCACATTTTCTCAGCTTTTGTGTAGTGATTTTTCAGATGAGAGCTTTTATATCTTTTGGCTGCAGAAAAACTCAGCTTTTGTGTACTGCTCTTTCAGATAAAAGCTTATATATCTTTTGGCTGCAGAAAAAATGCAAAGGACAAATATTGGATACATGCCTTCAATGGTGACGTCTTCAGGCTACCTGCATGACTTCCAGCTTCAACAATTTGAATATTTTGTGGTGGTTGATTTTGAAGCAACATGTGACAAAGAAAAGATTCCTCAGCCACAAGAGATCATCGAGTTCCCATCAGTTTTAGTGAATAGCGTGACTGGCGAGATAGAAGGTTCTTTTCGAACTTATGTGCAGCCTACATATCATCCACTTCTGACCGATTTCTGCAAAGAGCTTACAGGCATTCAACAAAGTCAAGTAAGTTTAGAATCTCTTTGGCCCTTCTTTTATCAGTATGTCCAATAATATGATTAATACCAGCTTCAGAATTGTATAATTTCTCTTCCTGTATTGTGCAACAACCCTACTGTTGGTGCTGCTGCACCTTTTCATACATTAAGCAGTTACTTTCACTCACTGCATCAATGCAATGTTTAGAGGATCTTTATCAAGTGAACAAGCTTTATTTTGTGATGTATATATGTGCATAAGTTGGGGCTTTTTTTTTTTTTTGTTATAAATGTCAAGAAGATTGCTCTCTAACTTTTAGCTATATGGTCTCCGTAACTTTTTTAGTCGAGAGTAGAAACATCAAATTACATTCCCTCAGTATTAAGCAGATATCCCTTTCTGTATAGTTTAGGATCAGCAGAGCTTGATGCTCAGTTTTTTCTGGATAGTTACCTCAAGTTCAGGTTTCCACTCTTTTGCGCGCGTTTCAAGGCTTTATTGTTTTGAAGACCTTTTTTTTTGGTCCATTTATATTCTCCCCTTCCTTTAATATAATTCCATTTGCCTTCTAGCAAAAACATAATAAAATAAAATATAATAAAACCTGTTTCTCAAAGTACTCATTTTGAGTTGAAAAATGTAGGGTTTGGAGAAATAAGATGAAAGCGAATAAAATTTAAAATGGGAATTTGGAAAAGGAAAAAGTAAGGATTGCAGTGGAAAAGTTTGTGTTCTACTGACATTATCTTTATTAAGTATGCTCTGACTCAACAAATAGGTCAGTGGTAGAGGCACTTCACTTCCAATGGATGACTGGGGGTCGATCCCTGGTACCATATGTTAGACCTACAGTACTGTACCACTCATCCAATGTAGTGAAAAAAAGGTCTAGAATGTTAGTGTTCTACATCACTACAGTACAAATTAATAAGAATGAAAGTGTTTTTCCGTGTTTGCACTCACTTCCAGTAGCTGGAGCATGAATATCTATCATATCCTAGGTCTTGGGAAGTACAATGAGGTGGTGATGTAAATCAGATAGGGGCCTGATTTAACCCTAAACAATCTTGACCAATTCAACGAATATATTTCCAAAATTGGAAATTTCCCAGTACCAATTCATCTGAGCAGAAAATGCCTCTCTCTAAGGGCCAATAGCAATTTTAATGCTACTGTATCATATGTTGGACTAATAATGTAAATCATTCATTAAAAACAGTCAATCACAGAATACAGAGATCTAGTTTTCCATTTTTTAATTTTGTTTTTTTGGACTCATCTTTGAAGGAGAAAAAAAAAAAAAAAAAAAAATCATTGATGAATACCAAGACATTGGCCATATTGGATATATTTAGATATATTTGCCTTATGGGTACTGTTTCCAATATATAAAATAATTGTTGACATTGTATGTTAGTCCTAAGCAAATACAACTGATCAGCTTAGACTTGTTCATAGCCATTTGTTATGCTATATCAACGGATTTCAATGTGTTGCTGGAGAAGGGTACTACTAATTTTGTTTATGCTGTGAATAACTTGAACTACAAGTTTTATTAGCTGTATGCCTTGACATCCATCCGGTGAATACCTATATATAATCAGCCGTTTAATCCATTTGATATTTGATAAGAACCAAAGTAAATCCATATATTCACTTTCCATTTTTGGTTTCAGGTGGACAAAGGTGTTTCATTAAGTGAAGCTCTAGTTATGCATGATAAATGGTTGGAATACAAGGGAGTTAAGCGCACAAATTTTGCTGTAGTGACATGGACTAACTGGGATTGCCAGGTGATGTTGGAATCGGAGTGCAGACTTAAGAGTATCAGAAAGCCTCGTTACTTCAATCGGTAACTATTCTGATAACATTGCTGCTTTAAAAAAACTTGAACAATGATCATAGATGTAAATGTATAGATATGAGGTATA
>QPKB01000002.1:16494534-16533072 GCA_003546025.1 Camphora micrantha
GGACGGGTCAAATTCAAAGGAAATTAGAGAGAATCTTGCAGTAGCGTCTCACCAAATTCCACAAATGCGCAGCCATTGAATTGTAATCTAGACCAATGATGTGATGGACCTAGCTTTAGTTAAAATCTCCCTAACTTGTATCAGTACCACTTTTAGAATTTGGGCTATCCATGAATGGGACCGTTTGGCCAAGGACAGCCCAAAGACTCAATCTTATTAGGGGTGTGTATAAAGTCATCATATTGATGATCATGACAGTCCTTTTATGGGCCCCAAATTTTAATATCTGCAAAAATCAGTAAACGTTCAGCAATAAATGATGTCTGAGATCATCTAATACTGGCCAAGCCCACCTTACCCTGTGACTGACATGCATCAAAGAAGGGCCCAACAGAAAGGTTCACAAGTTAGATACTTGCAATTAGGACGTCAGGGTTGTTGCCAAATTGTCCCCTCTAATCTCTATGTATTGGGGCTACACCTAAAAAGCCTAAATTTGAATAAGCTTGAGTGATAGCTTCCAGGCCCAACTGGTCCATTATGACAGCATTAATTTGGCCATTTTTATTTCTACTTATGGACCATTGACACATGACAGGTTAATTTGTAGGTTGAAGACTGCAAAAATGGGATCAGTTGATCATAAATATTGTTTTTGGATCATAACCCATCAACAGTAATAACACTAATCTACAATGTCATTGTCCTCACATGAATTAGGAAGTATTTCTTGACTATTATTTGAAGATACATCATCCATAGTGACAGGTTCCCAAAATAGTGATCGTTCATTGGGATCGGGACTCATATGTTTCTGTTAACTTGCCTTGTCTTTATTTATAAATGAATGACCCTCTAACAACTTTCTATTTTCTCATTCCTCCTGGCTTCTAACTGACAAAGATATCTATTTCCATTTCAAATACCTAGGATACTGCAAAAAGATTTTTGTGAGATCCTGGAAATATTTTTACTTTCCTTTTTTGGATTGGTTCCTGTAGAAAATGATTTAAATTTACTTCTTTTCTAATTAAAAAATCCGACCTTTTATGCTTGTTTTTTTTCCCTTTTTTCTCTCTCTTGGTCTAGGACTCTTATTTGGTGGGACCCACAGTGGAGATAGATTTGCGGCCGTTTTCCAGTTTTCTATTTGATTTAAGCCCAACGGGTGGGCCCGCTTAGAACAAGACTAGTTTGCACTTTGATTAATTCGCATTCAAGTTCACAATTCGTATTGAGATTTTGTTTGTGCAAAAAATTTGATGGAGTAGGTTCATTTGCTTCACTTCTAAACTCATTTTTTTGGGATTCAAGTTCGACAAGTTAGTTGAACTAATTCAACTACACCCATGCTATAAGTCCACTACTAAGTCTTGCGCATTTAATATCCAAACACTCAAAAAATAATTGTTCTTTGCATTTATTGGGGAAATTTTACTTTAATTTAGGTAGGGCCCATAATCAAATTGACTACGAGTGAAACACATGGTTAAAATAAAAACCAAAGTAACATTAAGGTTTTATTGGTGATCAGCTTGAGGTAGGGCCAACAATGCCTGGAGTAGCACTAACATAGGGTTTTTGCTTTTGACTTTTGACTACTGAGTAGCTCGAATATAGGCACCACTGATTGATTTATAACCTAGGAACTGCATGAGATTAGTTTGCTAATAGTTCATGAATTGGCCTTACCAATTGTTAGATATAAGCTATTTGCAATTCATAGGCCATTCAAGAGAACTAGGTAAGTAGGGACTCAAGTATTTCCTTCAAAGCTCTACTTTGGACTCAATCTTTAGCAATTTAAAGATTCCCAGAAAAGTAGATCCTTGCAACTATTTTGAGCTGCTGGCTCTACACGAATCCCTTATTTTGATATCTGCTCTCATATTCAGCAGATATCAAAATGAGTTAAGCCCAGGTCCAATCAATTTTATTTAGGTGCTGTTTGGCATGTCTATTTCAGAAGTCTATTTCTCTTAAATTGTTCATGACCCATACATGGTTAATACAAGTTTTTTTTTTTTTTTTTTTCAGTAAATGTGGATCATGACCTATATTTTAGTTACCCATCATTCCTTTCAACAACACCAACTTGGCATCAACTATCATTAATCAAAGTGTTAAGTTGGTTGAACAAAGCATTTGGACTCTGGAAAAATAATCCCTGATCCAACACTCTCATCAAATTAGCTCCATTTAAGGCCTAGCTCTGTTCAACAGACCAGAAAAATCTGCAAGGCACATAATGCAGCTGACCAGGCCTCAGCTGACAGGGCATTTGAGCCAAGGCATGCCAAAAACCAAGGCATATGGGCCTGTAGTCCACACCAAAGCCCTGTCCTGACGAGTGACAAGTTTAGCCCCCAAGTTTCAGCATGTTTCTTAATTGAAACATCATCTATTCTTTATCCCTTCTTTGGAAAGGGTGATCTCTATTCATGGATTTTATTTTATGCTGATTGAATGATGATCCATTTCAATTTTGGCTTATTTCAGTTCCAAGACTTATAATGGTCATAAGTATATATAATATGTTCCCTATGGGGCTCTAAAACCACCATCAAGTATGATTAATTGAAGTAATTGACTGTGTTCCCTATTAATGAATGTGAATCTGCCCAGGATATCCAAATGTCGTCTCGCATTAGAAACATCAAATCCATCTTCTTCTTACTATGCTTTGGGTAGATTGTGGTCACAGTTTGTAAAAGTTCTACCATCAAATGGTAATAACCAAAGGGGTTAAATATTCTGTCTTCTACCATCAAATGGTAATAACCAAAGGGGTCAAATATTCTGTCTAAGTCCATGTTTGATGTGTATAGTGTGGGTATTTAAGTGAGTCCATCCAAGAAATGAGACTTAGATCATCTATTATCTTCAACCATATAGATACTCGAGCTCAAGATTGGTCCATGTGACAATTTAAACTCAATTTAGAGTTCAACAACCACCTGACAATTTGAAACTCAATCTGGGGCTTGTAATAGCCAGGCAAGAACTTCTGATCTATGAGTTTGCAGACTCACTAAACAAGTTTTGACATTTCAGATAACCAGCAAACCTGAAGAACTATTTTAAAAGTTTGGCAATTACCTCAATTAATCTAGAGTTCAACTTGTCTAGTGTTGCCATGATTTTAGTCTTATTGTCATCAATGGAAAACTAAACTAGAGAAGAGTTTAGGCACACCTATCTGTGCATAACCTTGAGTAGATCAGATCTAGAAGTAGCCTGATCTGCTTCTAGGGACCTGTCCCTTGTAGGAAAGATGGAAAGATGATGACTTATGGGAACGTACTCTGAACAAGAGTAGCATTGGGCCTACTGTGCATTGTCGAGAAATAATTCTAGCCCTCGACTTGATATCTTTATGATATAAGTAAAACCTGTAGAGTCCATTATCACATACCACTCTCAAAAAGGGTGATCAGTTCCATCTACAATTAGAAGTCAAATAATATATTTCTACTGACTCTGAAACTTTCAAATCTTGTAGACTTTGGCTTTAAAGTTGAGAGCATTGATGATTTCGTCTTCCTCTCTGATAACCTGTGTTTGCCACAATTCAATTCGTGAGTGCCAGTGTATCTCATCATGGGATCAGTGCTTGTAAGTATGCTGAAATTGTACTTCATCTAGGCCTCTCACTGGCAGCAACACAGGTTGATTCATTTCAGTATTTAGTTGTTTATGGTGATGACTCTTTTTCAGCTTGTCAACATTTCTGGTTTGATTGGAGATATACTACACCAACCAGCTAGAGGGGGCTAGGTTTATAACAGGGGATTATACTGTTAGCATAAGGGGTTCTCAACCAAATCTGAAGGCCATGGTAGAACTTAATGGCTTCATTCGATATTTGAATGTTGCGAGTTGAAACTGGCTGGGCATTTCTTTTACTGGTCAAACTTTCTAGATGCAGTATACAATGTAAAGTGCACAAAGTTTTGCCCAGTAAGATTCTTTTTTCTATTTGATGCTGGAGACTATAATCTCCTTGAACCCAAGGATCTCAGATCAATGGTCCATTGAAATACCTCCTAGAAGTTCAGGTCCACAACCGGTTACCTTATTTCCCAAATGAGGACATGTATCAGTTACAAGCCTAAATAAAAGAGGAGTGTTGTCATCAGACGGAGTATGCAATCGAAAATTTCCAAATTACATCATTTGCTACTTTGTGAAAAGTAGTACTGAGAGTCTGAGACCATCCATTTAGATGGGGTAAGGCTTCAATAATGGGATGCACAGATAACGGATTAGGTAAAACAGGTGAAGGTTTTCAAGTTTTCACTTTAGGTCGAGTAATTTCGGTGAGTGAGATGTCAATTTCGGCTTATTGTATTGTAGAATCAATCCTAATAACAAATTGATTACAATTTCCATTCACATATTTGATTAAAGTTATAAATTTCTATCTATTCTTCATTGTAGGTTTCCAGTTAAGGCACTTTTTCTACAGACTTCAACTTTCATAGAAAATGACTTCACTGAATAGAAAATGGAATTGGGCTAAATTCTGTGTCTAAAGCAACTGCTTTCTTCAAAAAATGATGAAATTTTGGTATGGATGTGATATTTGGCATAGAAAGATCTTAAGTTAGTCAAATGTGTTGTCATCTAATTTTGGGCTAGACTTAGTGTTTCTGCTATCATTTAGAAGGGTGCTTGAAAATCACTCTTTTAACAATATATATTTATGTTTGTCTATTTTCTGGTTGTTCATCTCATCTTGTGGGGTTGATTAAGGAGGGAACAGATTTCTAGGGTCCTTGCACTGTGCAGATTAGCTATGAGCTCAAACTCCCATGTGTTTGATGTTCTCTTTTATCAAGTTTTCTATTGGAACCTAAATAACACTGATTTTTCTTCTAGCTTTTTTATGGCAAAAAATGAAGAGTCTTCCCTGAATTCATCTTCTTTATCAAGTTGTAGTAATTCTCATGTAGCCTACCTTCAATTGTACCACTCAGATACATTACTATGTGAAGGAAAGCCCAAAATGAAAGTGGTAAATTAGGGGCATATTTAAACGTTGACTGTTGCTAATCATTTATGATCTGTTCATTTGCATAGAATGCATAGGTATTCTTGCCATAAGTTGTTAAAAATGAATATCCGAGCTGAATAACCAAAAATGAGCATCTAATAACCTTTCCTTTTATGGCAATAGAATCAAGAGAAGATGGGAAATGGAAAAAATGAATACTCAGCCATCACCCTAGTAATTCAAATCCTAGGAAAGTCAAGGTTCTATCGACATTGCTACCTTATATCCTTCACCCTCATCTCACATCTTTCACCCCTCACCTATCTAATAATCTTAATTATGGAGCTAATAACCATGAATTGCATCCCAGTTGAGCCAATTTCAAAACCACCCAAACAGTAAAAGAGATTGGGAAAAGTTAATGCGTGTTGCACTCTTCTGAATAACAGCCATGATCAATCATGTCGAAATACATAATATATTGAGTCATCATTCATAGATATTGTTACAATTTCACAGGGAAAAGAGTATCATTCATAGATCAATTAGATAGAATCCTATTTCTGATATCTTTTTTTTTTTCCTTGTAACTTGTCAACTTGAAATTACTTGAATTCTCAGGGATGAAATCATCAGCGTGTACGATAAATTGGAATCTTTAATGATGAGAAAGATAGATAACAAAATAAAAAAAGAGAAGGCTACTTAGAACCACCTGTCAGATAATAGCATACTACATTTCCTTCAATCAACTACTGTCACAAAAAATGATATGCAAAAAATTAAAGAATTACTCATGTTCAATCAAATACTGTAACATAAAAAATGATATACAAAAAATTAAAAGAATTACTCATGCTCTAATTGAAGAAGAAGAAGAAGAAGAAGAAGAAGAAAAAGGACAGACATTGGACATAAATTGGTGACTTAATCTTCACAATTGTTCCCTTTTCCAACTGATCAAAAAACACAACTTGTTCTCCTCTTGGGGTGGTTGGTCGCGGCTGCTGTATCGAGAAAGCCACAACTGAACTGTGTCTACTCCAGCCATCAAATGATTTTCGTTCACCAGATCGATCCAATCTTTTTGAAGGACGTTCACGCCGATGCTAGGCCAGTATTTCAGCTGCAAATTCCAACTATTGCCATTTTGATCAAGACCCAAGACTGGAATCCCCTGCCGCAGCCTTCCCTTCTCTTGTTCAGTCAAAGCTGGTTTTAGCCTTTTCTCTGAACCCTCAGTGCGGATGAAGAGACGCCTCAAACCTTTATCGGTATCACTTATTTCAAGTAACTTCTCGCAAACCCACACGGCAGGATGGACATTGTACAGGTGGCTGCGAGCCAATTCCTCAAACCAGGCGGGTAGGGGTGTGGGCGTAGTCTCTTCTTCCATCTTGACCTGCCGGAGTCCCACATTCTTCTTCTTCTTCTGTTTGCTCTTGATCTCCTTGTTGTCTATCTTTTTGTTGGAGAAAGACTGCCGAGGCTTATATTCATTGTCATTATCATCATCATTGGCCTGGATCCTCTTCCTTTTATTCGATGGCTCTGATTGACATTGTGAAGTGAGCGGACCGTTGAGACAGTTGGAGAAAGATTGTCGAGGCTTCTGTTCATCGATATCATCATTGGTCTCAATCGGCCTCTTCTTCTTTTCGGATGGTTCTACTTGTAGCTGAGATTGTGAATTGAGGACTGGGCCATTGAGGGAGTTGTGTAGGGAGTCAACCTTCAAGCTTGAAGAGGGTCTATTTCTTGTTCTTTGCCTCTTTGGGAATGATTCAAATATCATCTCCGTTCTTTCTAATTCAATCATCACATCAGCAAGGAGCATGAGTCCACTAACATCTACTTCTGCTATTTCTTGGTGTTGATGGTGACTCATGATTGCTGTTTGGCACCCAAATGTTAATCTAATGGGTCTTGTTAGAATCGAAAGTAACACCAAAAAAGAAACAGAGAGACGGAGATAGACAAACAGAAAATGCAAAACAAGAACAAGAAAGAAAGAGAAACAAATTGAAGAGGCAAGACTAGGAACAAGAAAGAAAGAGAAACAGATTGAAATGCCAAGACTTACATTGATTCAGATATGCAAGTAAGAAAGAGAGATGATGATGTTACTGATTGAGAGATGAATGAATTGAATTGAGAATGCAAGACAATACAATGAGAGTGTTTCTCTGCTCTTCCAAGGAAGAGTGATCGATCGTTCGTTGGTGTCAAGAAGACTTTATATATGTTTCTGTTAACTTGCATTTCTGTGTCTTTGTTTATAGACATAAAACGGTCTTCTTGTAACGACTTTCTATTTCTATTTCTAATTTCATATACCTAAGGCTGAGATACTACAGAAACGTATTATATGATATCTATAAGAAATATTTTTATACTTTCCTTTTACAAGAAGAAGATGGGTTAGAGCTAAAATTTACTTCTTTGTCAAGAAATAAATTTCGACCCTTTTTTTTTTTTTTTTTTGCCTTTTTTCTTAAACATATATATCTTGGTTTGTGGGGCTCACAGTGGAGATAGATTTAAGTCTGTCCATTCCGTTTTCTACTCCAAACCCACCCTTCCTATATTAGGGCTCCAATATCAATCCACACCCAAGAAATTTCTAATTGTTTTAAGCTCAGCTGGGGTGCCAGCTCCGGTCAATTTTTAGTTAGGGCATTTTTGTTAGAATGGAATTGAATTCATTGTAAAATGAGTCCTAGTGAAGGAGTGAAGGAAAGGAGATGGAGATGTAATGTTGGTTTTGATGAATGGGTATTTGATTTCCACACTAGGGAGAGTATGTAATGGCCACTTGGGAATCTTCACCTTGTTTTTACAAATTTTTTGTCACTTTGTTAAGAAATCATTTCTTAGAATTTTTGTGAAATCAATTCAATTTGGACCCGTTTGTCTGCATTAGAATACGTGAAATTGAATACGTAGGGTGGTTAAAAATAAATATTTAAAGTGAATTTCCAAACTAGGCTTTTGGGCTTTGGAGTACAAGGCCTGATTCAACCACTTCTTCAATCAAATAAAAAATTCATTTTAAATCCTTGAATTGTTTGACAAAGTATAAAAATTCTGTCAGACCACATATACTAAAGCTTATTGTGTAGAATAATGTCCTAATGTCTTACAGTCTTAGCTAGGCCTAGGACTGTCAAAGGGTCGGGCTGGGCCGAGCTTGGGGTTGTCCTATCCCTACCCTCAATATATGCAGGGCCGGGCCTGAGCAGGCCAAAGCCCTTGAAAGGCCTATACTATCTAGGCCCTTACCCTACCCTCGAGGGCCATGGTAGGGCTCAGAGTCTCAAAACAAAAAAACTAATTTTCTTATAAACATTGTTACCAAGATTTAAGTGTCATCGAGCATTATCTTGTCTAACCTCAATTGCAAAGGAACCATTAATAAAACATCCATAATCTTGTCTAACCTCAACTGCAAATAAACCATTAAGAAAACATCGGGAGAATATAAGTTATCTCTAAAAACTTTCTTTTGTCAGATAAAGTCGTACAAGCTTTGGTGACTTGGATTCTAAACATATGATTTTATTTATTTTGTCAAAGAAGGAAAATGGTTAAAGAGTATATGATCCATTTCACACCTTTAATATGACTTTCATATGAATTTCCACATATAAAGTCATTCCAGCAGTGTCTTATCTTTGAGAGTTTTAAACCATTTACACTCACGTACCTTTTATCAATTGGCATTATTTTTAATTAAAAACTAATTTAACTATTACGCATTCTTGGATTTCAGTCCTAAAAGTAAATACACTTAAAAAATACTATTACTTTAGACTTTTAAGAGTTGAGAGTTATAATTATCTAATTAAAAGGATATTTGGATCACCCTATATCCTTAATTAAAGTTCCATGCATATACAAACTACCTCTATGAATTGGTCGACGTCCCAAGTAACTCTAGAGGAAAAAGTGTATCATTATTAATAGAAAGGAGTACACCCCTTTTTGCGCTAGCAAGGATTTATAAAAATAATATAAAAGACCTAACTAAGAAGCAATAAAACTAAAAGAAAGGGATTAGATGCAACCGGGCAACACTTATTGATTATGTATAAAGTACAATACATAACTTAAATAATTAAATATAGATGAAATGAACCAAGCTATATATGTATGTATGGATTTTTAGGATAATTTTTAATGGGTAGGGGGTATAAAATTGCCTTCATATCCCCCTATTACTACTAAGTGACTATGATAAGGGCATTTTAGTGTATATTTATATATATATATATATATATATATATACATAGAGAGAGAGAGAGATGCTCTCAGTATCTCTCACCTTACTATGAGAGAAAAGGTGTAGGCCCTCATATATATATTCAATGCCAACAATTTAAATGTGAGGCCCCCCACTCATATCCCTCATATAAGGTGAGAGATATCTCTTGTAAGAGCATCTCCCATATATATATATATATATATATAATAAAAGTAGGAAGGCCGGATAGGGCTAGTACTGACTAAGCCCGGCCCTAGGGCATTCCATTAGAAACAAAAGCCGTCATTTTAAGGGCTCTTTGAGGGTTGGGCCGGGACAAATTGACCGGCCTAGGCCCATTGAGAATCCTAACCATGTGATGTGGGTTATCCTGTTTTTTCTACCAGGCCCTCCTAGGAGGGAACCAGTCCTACCTAGACATCAAGAAGCCTGCAAAATGAGGGTAATCATTTGCTTTTGAAAAAAAAAAGGGATTTTTCTATATGATCACCATTAGCGGTCGATTTCCATGCCTAGTGACCAAAATCGAAATATTTCCCCAAAACCATTATTGCAATATCACAAAACTTTATTAGATTATTTGAAACTAAAACCATTATTGCAATATCACAAAACTTTATGGGATTATTTGCAATATCACAAAACTTTATGTGATTATTTGAAACGGGCATTGTAATACAAATAAAAGCTGTAGATATAACAACACCACACACACACACCCCCCCACCCCCCACCCAGCCCCAGAGAATACATTCTAAAACTACTAGGACTTGATGACCACCAATCAAGCCAATTACTATGATGGGATAGACTTTTAGTCTTGCACATAGGTGGGCTCCAACCTGATCTTTCGATCTCTCACATATCTCATGATTGGTGGGGCCCAACCGGCCAATCCACACAATATTCCATGTAAGACATCCACACCTTATAAAAAAAAAAACCATGTACTTTTGAACTTTTATTTTGAAAATCATGAATTCTTAAAGTTCTAGGCAATGAAAGCCATGAACATGAATATACAAACCTCGGCCAGGACCATGAGTTCGTGAACTTAGGCATGAAATCATGGGATCTAGTAAGTTTAGCCTAAAAGCCATGGACTTGAGAATTTTGGTATGAAAGTAATGAGTTTTCCATGAAAATAGTGAGATTTCCCTAGTTCCAGGCCATGAATTTACAGTTTACAAGCTTAGATAAAATACCATGAACTTGTGAGTTTCTTGTGTGAAAATCATGAATTTTGAAAGTCTTTGGCTATGAAAACCCTGAACAAAAAGAAAACAGGAATCTTGAAAGTCTTAGGCCATGAAAACCATGAACAAAAAACTTACATACTTATACTGAGAACCAAGAGTTTGTTAGCAGTGACAGAGCCAAGATTTTCTTTTGAAGGGGCAAGCAATAGTAGACCCATCATATCAGCTTTTCGATTTCTGTTTCTTCTGACAAAGACAACAGATTAGAGAATTTGACGATGGGCCCAAAATTGTATCAGAAGGAAATTTCTCAAAGAAAATTTGTGTTTCTTTTTGTGCCCCACTGATGATTCCGAGCCGACCAATATTGTTAACATGTAAAAAAAAAAAAAAAAAAAAATAGAAAATAAAAATCACAGAAGAACTCCATGAGGATTTTGTGAGGCTAATCCATGGGCCAAGCTATGAATCTGCAAATATGTTTGCAAATCAATTTATAGATTGGTGTGTGTTTAACTTGAAAAAGTTATCTTCCTTCATTTTTCCTAATCACTATACTGTCAGGTTTCTTGTGACCACATTCTGTTTTAAGTGGTTGGTTCCATTCAACAGAGAAGTACAGAAAGAGGAGATAGGACAGGAATTCTAAAACTGAAATACAAGGTGACCAATAGACCATAAATGTAATATCTTTAGTTGTGACATTATATTCAGAAGTAACTTTGCATTCACTTGCATCAACAGGTAAGACCATTTTGACGCATTCCTCAACAAATAAAAAAGACATTACTACGCATTTTTCTCACTACTAATTCTTATTTAGATGAAATATTTTCATAGTTAGAGTTCTGTAGATTGTCCATATTCATTTTTTCCCTTTTGGAATTGTAATTATCCATATTCATTTTGTAAGTACCAGACTCTAATGAGGGTTTTCAGGAGATTGCTAACAAATTGGATAAATTGGAAGCTTTATTTATTAGAGAGAGATTACAAAATCAGAGCCACCTATTACATTATATCAAACTATATTTCGAAAAATGATAAAAAAAAAAAAAGAATTAAAGAATTAATCATGTTCCAATTGGAAGAAGCAGCAGAAGAGAAAAGAAGACCACATTGAAAATATATGCTTTTCACACTTTATTATGTTTCCATCCGATGAAAAAACACAAGCTGTTCTCTTCTTGGGGTGATTGGTCTTGAATGCTGCAGCGAGATAGCCACACTTGAACTGTATCCTGTACAGCCGTCAAATGATTTTTGATCACCAGATCGATC
Organism: Camphora micrantha; assembly: GCA_003546025.1. Lineage (NCBI taxonomy): Eukaryota > Viridiplantae > Streptophyta > Magnoliopsida > Laurales > Lauraceae > Camphora > Camphora micrantha. The sequence goes on from QPKB01000002.1 coordinate 16,506,275, forward strand.
CAATCTTTCTGAAAGACGTGTACGCCAACACTAGGCCAGTATTTCAACTGCAAATTCCAACTGTTGCCATTTTGATCAAGACCCATGACTGTAATCCCATCCTCCAGCCTCCCTTTTTCTTGTTGGGTCATTGCAGGTAAGAGCACTTTCTCTGAATCCCCACCTGGGATGAAGATACGCCTCAATCCTTTGTCTGTATCACTTTTTTTGAGTGGCTTATCAAAAAAATGGACGACAGGCAGCGCATTGTGCAGGCGGGTGCGAACCAATTCCTCAACCCAGGCAGGTACGGGTATGGGTATGGCTTCTTCTTCCATCTTGACCTGCCGGACCTTCACATTCTTCTTCTTTTGCTTCTTCTTGCTCTTTTTGTTGGAGACAGTCTGCCGGGGCCGGGGCTGCTGCCATTCATTATCACCAACATCATGATTGGCCCGCATCCTCTTCTTGTTTTTGGATGTTTCTGGTTGAGATTGTATAGTGACTGGAGCATTGAGACAATCGATGGGTCTAGTTTTTGTTCTCTGCTTCTTGGGGAATGATTGAAATATCATCTCATGATGGCGAATCCTTTCCTGCTGAATCCTTTCTGATTCAAGAACGCACAAATCAGCAAGAATCAGGAGATTGCTCACGTCTAATCCTTGGTGTTGGTGACCCATGATTTTTCTGTTTGGGATCCAAATGTTAATGCAATGGATTGGTAGAATTGAAAGAGATGAAGGAAGAAACACAAAAACCAGAAAATTGCAAAAGAAGAACAAAGAGAGAAAGGACGAAGAGAAGCAAATTGTAAAACAAGACTTACATTGATGCAACTAAGAAAGAGAGATGATTGCAAATGTTGAATGACCCTTGAACCCTCTGAAAGAAAGCTTTTGTGATTTCTGAGAAAGAAACCCAAGAAGATTGTTGGGAGAAGGCAGTGGACTGATGGTTTTGGCGCAAGTGACTAATGTTTCTCTTTCCCTTGCCTTGTCTTCATATTTATAAACGAGAAGGAAAAAGTACCGTTATGTAACGAACTTTTGAACTAAGCTCTCTATTTCTCATTGGACTTAGCTTCCTATTCCTAAAGCAACATAGATATCCTATATGATATTAGAAATATTTGAGCTTCCTATTGCTAAAGCAACAAAGATTATATCCTATGAGAGATTAGAAATATTTGTGCTTTCCTTTTTTGGATTGATTCAGGTGAAAAATACTTCTTCATCAACTCAAATTTGCAACCGTTTGTTTGTTTGTTTGTTTGTTTTAATCAGGGCACTTATTTTGGTGGGCCCAACAATGGAGATTGATTTTAGGGAGTTTATTCTGTTTTCCTGGTGTGCCCAAGCCAAATTAAAGCCCTACCTAGTTTACCCTGCTTACTTACATTAGGGCTCCAAAATATGGATCCACACGAAAGAAATTGCTCCACTCAATTTTAGGTAGGGCCTCAATGTTTGCTTGGAATTGAATTCCTAAGAATTCATGGTAAAATGGATCCCGATAGAAAGGAAATGACTAAATGAGGTAGAGATGTGATGGGTTATGATGAATTGGTATTAAATTTCAACCAAATGGGAGAATGTGTAATCACCATTTTTAGATACTTCGATAAGAATGCATTTCTTAGAATTTCTATGAATTCAATTCTATGAAAACAAAACGGCTTTCCGTGATCATTCCTTTCAATAGACACCAAACTTGGCATTTAGTATCATTAACCACAATGTTTAGTTGGGCTACAACAGGCTTTTGGGCTTTGAAATACAAGGCCCGATCCAACCGCCTCTTCCATCAAATTAAGTTCATTTTTAAAGCCTGTCTGCTCGACAGCGCAAAAAATATCTGCCCCACTACATATACTGCACCTTAATTTTGCCTATTGCAGTGTGCTGACATCTCAAATGGACCCTTGAAAATCCTAAATATGTGAAGTGTAGGAAATGGATCCCCTATTTGGACCAATCAGGGGGTGCCACATGGGGAGAGATGTCACATTTCATCTCCTCAAAAAAATCCTATCTCCTCAAAAAACATCATTTCCCCATCTAGCACCCCTTGAAACCCTGTTTGGTCCAAACCGGGGATCCCGATCCGTGATGTGTATTGCTTTGTTTTTCTATATATATACTCCGGTGAAATTCAGAGGGGTCCTATGTGTGTGGACATTCTGATTGGTGATAGGTCAGCCCCAACATAGTGTCTTTCGCTGTAAGACGGTGAGAGTTAACTCTCATATGAGCATTTCCCATGTAGGTATCCTATGGTCTTTGATCCAACAAGACTATTCTCTCCAGTGGTGCTCTCTAAACCCACATAAATGCACAACGGACAAATATGGGTTAGGTTTCAAACACAAGATATGAGAGCATTTTTCCATATTATTAACATTAAAGCAATCCACATGCCTTAAAACTCATTTAATGGTATTGTTTTTTCGCCCTACAACTAGGGCTGTAAATTGGGCCCTCCCATGCCAGCACCCCCACCCATCCTGGCCCTAAAAAAACGCACAAAATGAGGGCTTATTTCTTTTCTTTTTCTTAAAACACCCAAGAGTAGGATTTGAAAAAAAAAAAAAAAAAATTCCAAGTCCACCAATCTGGGAGCCAGGTTAGGACAGTACCAGGCCCGGCCCACTCATATTTATTTTTATAATATGCATATGTTTATGTAAAGGATAATATTAAGGTGCAGATATATTGCACTTCTGAGACAACTGATGAGGCCCACCTAGGACCCCCTGTGATCAACCCATTCCTGTCACACAATACCACCCAACTTAAATGCCTACGGGTGCTATAACAATTTAAATGGATCGGATCGTTGGACTGAAATTACTGAAAAAATAATAATGTACTCTTTATTGAACTTGAAGACCACAGATAAAGGGGACGGACTTGAAATTTCTTACAAGCGTGAGTCAAATCCATATTTTTTTTTATCCCCAATGATTGGTGATTGGTGGGGCCCCACAGCGAGTATGCACAATATTCCATGCAAGAGATTCACACCAGATAAAAAATCATGAGCTCATGAATTTTTTATGTGAAAATCATGAATTAGTAAAGATCTAGACTGTGAGAGTATGAGAGGCATGAACAAATATACAAACTTAGGTAGCTCAGTTGACCTAAGACCACTGTACCCAGAGGTTATAGGTTCAAAACTGCACTACCACACAGGGTCTACATTAGAGTTTACCTGACTTTCATCTGGGCCCGGAGGGATTAGTCCAGCCCAAAGGGTTGGAAACCCTCTGATAGTAAAAATAAAAAAAAAAAAAAAACTTAGGTGAATAAACAATTAATTTATGAGCTTTTTAGTATGAAAACCATCAGATTTTACAAGTTTAGGCTAAAAGTCAGAGTAGTAAATTTGCTTAAGAAAATGATGAGATTGATATGAAAATACCAAGAACATGAATTTAAAAAAAAAAAAAGGGGAAAAAAAAAAAAACAGAGAGATGATGGTGGTGTTGTTGATTGAGAGATGACTGAATTGAGTCGAGAATGCAAGACAATACAATCGTGACTAGGGTCTTCCTCTGTCTTTGTTTATGGAAATAAAACGGTCTTCCTCTAACTACTTTCTATTTCTATTTCTATTTCTAATTTCAAATACCTAAGGTTGGGATACTACAGAAACATATTATACGATATATTAGAAATATTTTTATACTTTCCTTTTCCAAGAGGTTTAAAATTTAAAATTACTTCTTTGTCAAGAAATAAATTGTGACCGTTTTTTTCTTCTTAAACAAATATCTTGGTTTGTGGGGCTCACAGTGGAGATAGATTTAAGTCCATCTATTCAGTTTTCTAGTCCAAACCCCAATCCCACCCTTCCTATGTTAGGGCTCCAATATCAATCCACACCCAAAAAATTTCTAATTGATTTAAGCTTAGCTAGCGTGCCGACTCCGGTCAATTTTTAGTTAGGGTATATTTATTTGCAATGGAATTGAATTCATGGTAAAAAGGGTCCTATTAAAGGAGTGAAGGAAATGAGTGGGCAACGTGTTCGTGAACCGCCATGGAAGAGGAAAACGCGTGTTTCCTCTTTTGTGGAACTCAGCCACCTAGAGAGGAGGCAGGAACCCACCATCTGTTCTTCCAAAGGAAAGTAATACAAAAAGAAGGGTTTTCCGCTCCTTTGCCAACTGCACCAAACAACAATGAGAACAATCTTAGATTTTCCAGCATCTTATCGGCTCCATTTCCGCTCCTTTGCCAGCTTCACAAATGGCTCTATAATGAATTTTGATAGGCAGGTATTCAATACGCACCCAATGGAGATTATGTAATGGCCATTTGGGAACCTTTACATTCATGTTTTAAAAGAAAATTAGTCACTTTGTTAAAAAGGTACTTCTTAGAATTCTTATGAATTCAATTCTATGAAGACAAACTGGCCCTCTACCATCATTCATTTCAATAGACATAAGGATTTTTGTGTTTTTTACCATTCAGAAAAAAATATCTTGGCATCCAGAATCATTAAATCATAATGTTTAATTGTGTTAAGAACAGGCTTTTGGGTTTTGGAATACAAACGCTTCTTACATCAAATAAAGTTCATTTAGATCCCAAAGCTGTTTAACATCTCAAAAATTTTCAGTGTAACCAGCGTTCAAAGTCATGATGCGGTCATTATCGCAATTTACCTTGAACTTCGTTATGACACGAAATCGAATTGCGGTTTGCAGTCGACATGGTCTATTACGGTGCGAATTTTTATTTTACTTCAGGAAAATCCAAAAAGATATCCAAAAAATTCAGGATATTATAAAATGCTACAAAACAATGTTATTTTTCTCATTAGTAAACACTTTAAAATAAAATATTGGTCCCCCTAAGCCATAACATCTTGTATCACTTTATTATTTGAAACTTAGAAAGCCCGTTCTTACTAAAATACATTTACATGTATATATTAAAATAGGGGGAACATTCATGTGCATCTATCCCTCACCATAGGATGAGGGGCACTTCCATAAATGGGGATTTTCAAGTACAAAAGTAAATTTTCAAGTACATAAGGTGAGGTACACTTCCTTGTCTTCATGTGTAAAAAGGGAAAGTGCCCCTCACCATATGGTGAGGGATAGATGCACATGAATGTTCCCCATTAAAATAAGTTAAAATATCATAAATTTTATAGCATGTATTGCAACTATAATCTTAAACTAACCATTAATATTAAACACTTACAGTCAAGAAACTAGATCTAATAGCGTAGTATTCAATCATTTACCAAGTAAGTTGAGAGTGAGTTTCAACTTTCGAATAAATTTACTATTTCAACTTTTAAGTGAATTTACTACTAAATCAGGATGAGTTAATTAATGAATTGAAAGCAATGGAGTATGGACATATGAGTATTGTGGTTGACGAGGAAATAAGCTTCATATAAGAATCCACCAAAATTCTTGCAAATCACTTCAGCTTTTTGTGGAAAGAAGCTTGGGAAGGTTTAGCATAGTCTCAAGAATCTCCACAGATGGCTTGGGAAAGAAAGAAACGAAAGAAAAAAGTAGAAAGAAAGTAAAAAAAAAAAAAAAAAAAAAACCCATCTTCGGTCATTATTTTAACCATTATTTTTAAAATATCAATTGTTGTGACCATTATGATTGTTATATTCAAAATAACAGTTGTAATGACCATTTTGGACTGATTTCTTTACTTTTTTATACCGTGACCACTTTGATTGTTATATTAAAAATAGAGGTTTTGACCATTAGCTTACCCTTCGATATAGTTTTCCCTTCTTCCTTTCCAAGTTCTTAATATTTTCCCACAACTACGATTACGCCATCTTAGGACTAAAATGCCCAAATTATAGGGGAAATGCATTTTTTGAAATGGATCTGGAATTTTGGTCAATGAATAAGTTCTAATTAGGAAATGTATATATACAACTTAGTATACATATGGGTCCCACAAACATGTAAAAATACTCAAAATGTTACACATAAATAGAGGATTATTTTAGTAAAATATAAAAAATTATTGGGTTCAACTCACTGCAAAACAGTTTATTTTATGTCTAAGAACATAGTGATTATTTTCATATTTGTTGGACAGCTCAGTACCTATTTTCCCACATTAGTATTCTCAATTAAAAAATGCTCTTCACTTTATTCCATATGGATTACATTTTTCATATACCCTATTTTAGTTCTAAAAAGTTTGTACGCAAAATGGAGTTTCTAACTTATAGAACCCACCTCTTAAACTTGGAATAAACTTGGAACCCAAAATTTGAAATTCTAACGCAGCAGAATTTCAGTCAGGTAACCCATTTCATAGTCACAACTCCTTTGATATAATCTCGTTCAGATGGTTCCAAATTTTTTTTTAGAAGTAAAGAGTTACGTACTTTTAAAGGGCCAAAATCTATATCATAATTATTTTTTTAACCTTGTTTCTCTTAGGCTAACACTCCACAAACACATTAATTGTGCTAAGCTTCAACATATAACCTCTCCACACTAGATTGTTTATAATATTCTCCTTTGGAAACCAAATTGTGAAAGTGAATACTTGTTGGAAAGATAACAAGATTATGGATCTTTTTTGTCACATTTTTGTGAAAAGAAAAAGTTTGATCATTAAGGTGTAAACTCAACCAATTCCTTCAAGTTTATCCAATACTAGTTGTCACCCGGGCTGGTTTCTCTCTGTGAAAAGAAGAAGGCGGGTTGAGATCATGCGACGGAATGAACGAAAACTGCCTGTTTGGCTTTTTCACTCTGTCTTATGAGGTTTTTTACTTTAAAAATAAATTTGGGTAGTTTTGTCATTTCCCCTGGCATGAAGAAGGTCTAGAGGAAATTAGAGTTTTTTGAAAGGCAGAGGGAATAGTCATATCTATTTCTTCACAAGAATTTCCAACATGAATTCAGGCTATTTGGGAATTCCTGAATTCCATTCAGAAATTTCATGTTCATTTATAAGAATTCTCAGCATTTGAGGTAAGTGGCATTTTAAAATTCCAAAAAGGTGGAATTCCCAAATGCTAGCCTTTATTCTAGCATTTAGAAATCCAGCCATTCTGGGATACTTCATTTGCAACTCTAGGCATTCTGATAGAACTCCAGTTCTCCAATGGTCGATTGTCATCTTCTATTCTATGCGACTGCACAAAAATCAGATCTGGTAATCTTCTTCATCTGAACTCCTCTTCCCCACCAGATTAATTTTTATATTTTTCTTCCATCTTGCTGTATGCTTTTTTTTTTCTAAAGTGTTTTGATGGAAAGGGAAGAAAATTTTTTTTGGGGGTTTTTCTTCCACTGGAAAGGGAACCAGAGTTGTGGCGATTCCTATGACAGCATTTCATAGATTTGTGCTATAGGTTTGTGATAAACAAAACTAAAATAGAAAATAGAAAGAGAATACTAGAAATCTGAGAAAAAATCATATTCAACTTCGATCGATCTCATTAAGAGATTCATTACCCTATATTTATAGTTTTAACTATCTCGTCAATCCATTTTGATTGGGCTACATACAATCCAAGCATCATCTAATTAGAACCCATCGAAATGATGCATCAAGATCAACCCATAGCAGAGTATACATCCATCAATCCAGGCCTTTGTTACACACATTGCATTGCATAATCTATCAAAGAATCACCCTGCAATAATTTTAATTCTTCGCATTGCCTTTAACCATCACAAAAGATTTCTTTACTTGTTTAATATAAGTAGAGTAGTACATAGGCCTTCTAACTTATTTAATGCTCTTGTTGTGTTTTCCTAGACTTCGGGTTCTAAGTCGAGCTTCCTATTAGGGAATTAGTCCAGCCCAACTCTCAAGAATCCACAAAATCAGGGTTTTCTTTTTTGGTTAGAAAAATTAGGGTAGGGTAGGAAAATATTTTTCTAGGCTTGCCAATTTGAAGACCAGACACGATAACAACAGTCATGTCTTGGCCCGGCCCTTTAATATTTTATTATTATAATTTGAGAAGTTGCTCCTATCAGAGATATCTCTCACCTTATATGAGAGATAAGAATCCTCACATTTAAGTTGTTGGCATTAGATATAAATGTAAGGGCGAAGGCCCCCACCCCTACCTCTAATATAAGGTGAGAGATATCTCTTATAGGAGCATCTCTATGTAATCTATATATTTTTATATGAAGGGTCATATTAAGGTGCAATTGTCTTGAATTGTGTTGGAAATTAAATCTGAGAGGGCCCACCTAGGGCTCCTTCCAGAAAACCCTGTCGCACACTACCTTCTCAAAAGCCAAGGATCCCATGGGTTTTACACTAATTTTAATGGGACGATTATTGGGTTGAAATTATTAAAAAAATATTAAACTTTATGACTACTAATCAAGCGATACTATGATGGGATAGACTTGAAATTCTGCATAAGTGGGCAACATACAAATCTTTAGATCCCCCACTTCTCTCATGCATAGTGGCGCCGGCAGGCTAATCCGCACAATATTCCGTGCAAGGCATTTGCTACTAGATAAAAACACCTTGAGCTTGTGAGTTTTTTTTTTTTTTTTAATCATGAATTTTAAAAGTTCTAGGCTAGGAAAGCCATGAACATGAATTTACAGATGAGATTTTGTGAGTTTAGGCTAAAAGCCATAGACTTGTGAATTTTGGTACGAAGTTATTGAGTTTGATATGAAGTTCACGAGATTTCATAAGTTACTAGCCATGAAGACCATGAATACGCATTTTACAAGATTAGATTGAAAAAACCACGATATTGTGCCTTTTTTTTTTTTTTTTGTGTGAAAATCATGAATTTTGAAAGTCCTAGGTTATGAAAACCATGAACAATTTTTTTTTTTTTTTTTTTTGTATAAATTAAAGCCAAAAGGCCAAGAGTTTGTGAGCTTTTGGTATGAAAATCATGAGATTTTGCAGGTTTAGACTAAAACCCATAGGGTTTCAAATACCAAACTTGGACACACGGATTCAACTTGGCCGAGTTGCATTATCTTTCATATTTAAAAATTAGATTAACCCTGTCAAGCTACCTGTTTAGACAAGGCGACCCCTTTGTCACATATATATATATATATATATATATATAGGGGCCCCCTCTTACTAGGCACCAGTTATCGCCGAGCACCATTTCTTGTGGGAACACCTTCGGCCCCACTTAATTAGGATAGGACTGGGGGACCTATATGTGTATGGCAACATAGGCTTGAATCATCATCCTAACCACATTATCAACGACCAACAACTTTCCACCATCCAAAACGAGTGCAAGTTAATCCAATGGTCAAATCTATTCGGATGGGTGCAAAACCTAGGGAGACGTGTGAAATTCAGGACGGGTGTGTGTGTTGTCCAGTCGGATAGACCATCAGTGGGTCCGCTCCTCGCATTAGGGTGAGGGACACATAGTGGGGCAACATAGTGGATCCGACTTTATGATCCATCTAAACCATCTATACACATGGGGAACCCTAAACTACAATGGATCCATTGAGTTTTCACCGATCCAAATGGATTGGACCGTTGGATCAATGGTCAAAATTTTTCCTTTAATATAAAGTCATTAAACTTGTGGGCCACGAATGAAGGGTTTAGAGGCGTGTGATTGATCTCAAACTTGATATTTGGGCCCATCCAAAATGTCTCTTTCCATCATCCCCGGTGCCGTGATAAGTGGGAGCCTAGGTGGGCCCCATCAATTTTTCCCTCAACATAATACGAGGATGGATGGATGCATATGAACATCCCTTTGTGTGTGTGTATATATATATTATATATGTGGGAAATTCTTAGAGAGAGAGAGAGAGAGATGGTGATGATGAAGAGTATAGATGGGTTGGACTAGCTAGACAAAAATATGCTAAAAGCCTAAAACCATTGGACTTTATGATTGGATCAAGATCAATAATAACCTACGGTTCAATCAACACAAATGCCAGGATGAACAGCTTGATTAAGACTTCAATAGTGGAAGTAATATATATTATGATAACACAATATGGTAGAAGAGCCCATTGATGCACAATTATTTTGCAAGCCCACTAAAAGCAAGTCCCATGCACAATAATTTTGCATGGTCATATCAATTCTCACACCTTTCACCTTTCTTTACATTCCTTCTTATACGGTGACCCAAATTTGACTTGATCTAAGATCATATTCATCAATAGATTTAAATATTATTTTATACTTGCAACAATAAAATCTTTGAGGCATTAAATTATAGCTTTCACATGAACCATGATTTTCACATGGAAGCCATTAATTTCACAAATTTGGACTAAAAACCATAAACAAATGTTATTTTAGCTTTAACCACTAATTTGACAAAGTCTAGGACAGAAGGCCATAGACCTATGGATATTGATCTAAAACCATGAGATTAGTATAAAAACCATGTTTTTGGTATGAAGTGAACCCATGCATTTACTCATTAGAGCTAAAAAGCCAGCCATGTCCATAATGGCGTTGTGTTATAAACGACGCTAGTCTCTCTCGCTCTCTCTCTCTCTCTCATTCCGGCATGCATACGAAGAGAGCCAAATATCTAGTCGGACTTCTCCGAGGTGCTCAGCCCGGAGTTGCTCAGTCCGGATTAGAGTTTCTGGTGTTTTTGTTTTGGGACAAGCAGAACAGAAGAAGAGAGTTGGTTATCAAAGTAAATACTTGGGTTTTTTCTTTCTTCCTCTTATCCCACTGTAAGAGAAACTCCATCCCCAAAGACAATATCCGCTCCCACAAAAAGAAACTATGTTCGCAGAGATATATATAACAGCCATTCTCAAGGTTCCCCCATGACATTTCATAGCTTCTGTAAGGAGCAAGGCCAGCCTCTTGTTTGCAAAAAACTGAAACTAGAAAAGGTGATTTCTCTTTGCAGTTACATGTTATCACGTTGCTCATTTCTTAGATAAAAGACTGCCCTTACAAGTGGAGGAATCCAACTTCTTCCATATATTATCTCAATCTACCTAATGGAATGCAATAATTTGTGAGAATTCATATAAGGTGTGCTACATTTGAGTAAATATAGACTCATGTTCTATTATTGTATTTGACCAGACATTCTTAGTGTGTGGGGGCATTTTCATAATACCGAGTTGAGCCCCGGATTCGGAAAGAGTACCAACTAGGCTTACTCTCATTTCGGCTTCATGCAGCTCGGCAACAGTGCTAGTTACATTCAGCTCGGCAATAGTGCCAACCTTTACCGAGCCTGAGCTAGCTTCGGTAAAAGTATCAGCTAGGTATGTCTTGGCCTCGGTTATTCGCACCTCGGCAACGGTGCAGGAGGTTCAATATCTGGTCTCGGTATCATTTTCAGTTCGGGTCAAATAACCGAGATCAGTACTGAGCGTATGTCCACGTTACAGAATGTGTCAAGAGACAAGGATAAGCACCGGATAGAAATAAGGAGTTATCCTTGTCCGGTGATAACGTCCGTAATCCCTGAAAGATCGGGATAGATCCTTATTAGACTCAATCACCGAAGAATCAGGACCAGATCACGGGATTTTCAGCGTACATATATAGAGAACTAATTCAGAACGGGTACATGGAGATTAACGCATACGCTTAAGTTTTCACACTTCCAAACTTCTGTCTCCTTCCTCATATCCTTCGTTGAGTTGTTGAACTAACTTAGGCATCAGAGGGCCTTGCGCTGTGAGCAGCCAGGGTCTCTAACTGCAATTTTCTTCTCCTTTTTTAGGTCTCAAACATTCCATCTTTACTAAGAGAACTCTCATATCCACCTACTTAAGTCCGTACAAATTTAAGCATTTACAATTGGCGCCGTCTGTGGAAAAGAAGGAATCAAATTCACAGAGCATCATACCTCCAAAAGCTAAGAAGGGCGGAGAATCGTCCAAAACCTAACCACCACCGCCAAGTACAGCCAACACAACAGCAGCCGGTGTTGCAAGAGCAATTGCCGCCAAGCCCTCGCCAGAGAAAATCGGGGGCAAAGTCTAGCCCAGCAAGCGTGGAGGTTCAGTCCTGTTCATCTTCGAAGGGAGTGACGGCACCTCCCCGACAAAAAAACCCTCACCAGGAGCGTCCCCGGCGAGATAAATCTTCAATGTGGCGAGAATAAATTTCCATTGCACGAGATAAATCAAGAACAAGATAAATCTCCATTTTTGATCTTGTTCTTGATTTTTAGCAAGAACTTTGATCTTTAAGTAATCTTGATCATCATAAACTTCCACTTCATAGAATTTTGATTGTCTATCTCTAACATTCATCTGTATCCGATTAGATTAGGTTTTCTGTCTTTTTCATATTTTTTTTCTTATTAATTCTTATACGAACTCGTTTACATTTTCCCAATTTTTTCTGTATTTGCTCTTCTTCTTGCATTCATCATCTCGTCTTCTTCCTCCATTCATCTTCTCTTATTTTCTCAAAGCTGTGAGGTAAAAATGTGAATTGACATCCATGTGTTTTTTTAACATAGTTTAGCAGCTCTTAAAATGGTGTAGGATTTCACTGCCTAAAATCAATTTATAAGAAATTAAATTTCGATTTCAATGCCATTGTTGATAAATACTTGTTTAACATTTTCGTTCCTTTCCATGCATACTTAGATGGCGCCATCATGAACACAGGTCAGAGGATTTGCAATGCCTTAATCTACGGCAAAAATGGAGTTTATATGGAAGTCTAATCATCACCTATTAAATTCTGGCAACAAATTTCTCCTGAGAAAGGTCCGGCCCAAGCCATTTTAATTCTTTTTTTTTTTTTTCACATTTTATAAAAGAACGAGTGGGTCCGCTTTCCCAAACCCCAGGGGTTGGTCCACCATGGTTGTAAGACCCAAATTTGACTTGTTTATCACCAATTAAACCGAATATTAGTTCTCTAAGCAGGATTAGGGGATATTTGGCTTAGGCTGTGAGTTTGATTAGAGTTTTTCATAGCTTTCGGGAATTTTAAGAGCCTTTCAGTTTAGTTTGACACGCTGAGGGAGGTCTATGTTACCCATGTACGTGGGGGGATTATTCTCGATTTTGAAAATTTTCAATTTTTACTTCCTTTGATAGGAGATATTAGCCCAACAACTAGGAACTCTGCTGACCTGAGTGATTGGATTGGGTTTGATCAGATTTGGGCTGGCCACTAACCTGGATGTTGAAATCCTTTTGATAGGTGACCCCTTCAGGTTTGGGCCTGTGGGTTGCCAAGTTTGGATGGGGTGCATCATCTATGGACATGTATATATATTGTATATTATTATTATATGATAGGGATTTTTACGAAATAATTAAAGTTAGACTTCAATTATTCAATTTTATGAAGAAGAATAAGAAAACTACAGTTGTGCGTGGTTCCTATCTACTTTTTTGACGAAAATACCCCAATTGAGGATATCATCAACTGTTTATGATATCGTCAACCTGCTCTCATGAAAAACACCCCGAGTTGACTAATTTCAACCCCCAATCTCTTTCATCCTCCCTTTCTGCTGCCTGCTCTCGTCTTCCTTCCCCTTCTGGTGTGAAATGGGCACATATTTGATTCGTTTGGTGAGCATTGTACATTCTTGTTGAATTGCTTTTGAGTGGGTGTTGGTTTGATGATGAATGAAAGGTGAAGATGATGTGTGCAGGCTTGGGTGAGTTTGGATGATCCACAGTGTAGTGATTGATGGGTCTTATCTAATGAAGCAGGCCGGGTGGTGCAGATGTGTTGGTCATTCGAATGGGTCAGAGGTGCTATGTTGTGTAGGTGATTGATGGATCTTGGTTAGTAGCATCAAATCAAAATTGTCAGAGTAAAAAACAGTTAAGAGACTACCACATGGTGCTATTGAGTAGTTACCCAACTAGTAAATAGAAGGCAGTGCTTTTCAACTCTGTATGAATGTTGAAGTATGGCAGAATTTTGACATTGTGAGCTTCTTGAATTCAAATATTATGCTCAATGTACTTGTAAACTAAGCATCAGGGCATCTAGTCCCTAAATATTTTCCATCTCCTCTCTCTCTCTCTCTCTCTCTCTCTCTCTCTCTCTGTAAGAATCCTTATTTTTGGATGAAAACAAAGGAAACTTTTTTTTTATACAAAAATGGACTGAATGATAGATGGCCTATACAAGGAAATGAAATGTACATGACTGTTGGTCACAAAATTGATTGCAAGAACATTGTGTGTATGAATATTGATTTTTCACATTTATTTTATACTGACAATTGTGTATGGAATGATGTAATATGAAGACTCTAAAATGTGAATGGCTTACAGAATATTGGAGTGAAGTGGACTTCATTCACTGTGTGTGTATGAGGTGTGAGATTGAAGTACATGCTATCAAAGAAGGATGAGGTTTGGAATTTTTTTTTTTACTTTTACAGGTACAATGTATGGAAGTGTCTATGAATGTCTGGATATGAATGAAGTGTGTAATGTATGGAATTATGGATTGTCAGTGGAAAACTCTTTTAAAAAAAATTCAATTGATGATATCATCAACTGAGATGACGTTGTCATCAATCAATATGGAGGATTTGATCCCCAATTTTTAATTACAAGTTCACTTAATTGACTAATGCAATCTTGGATATATTAAAAATCTAAATGAGTCAGAATTTCAAAAGAAAAAAAAAAAACGAATGCAAAATTCTGTAGTGTCTGTTGAGGTGGGCATTTATTGGCTAGAGATGACGATATCATCAATGCAATTAACGATATCATCAACTGAGTAGACAATATCGTCATCTGGGATAATTTCGTTAAAGAAAGGAACGAACAACTTAACCCGTAGTTTTATTATGTCTTCATAAAATCGCCTAATCAAACTATAAGCTTAATTATTTCGTAAAAATCCCTATATGATATATCATATGCTTTTACATAGAGTATTTATATTTTATTGATTATATTTCGTTTAATTTAGAAGCAAATCAGACCCATATCTTTGACTACCTGAAGACGCCACCCAAGTTGGACAACCCAAAATTGCATTCGAGTGGGAAAATTTACAATTCCAGTTGGGATTGGGTTGGGCAAGTTTGGGTTTCATTCACATTGGTTTTGTGATTGGTTTTACTTGGATCAGTCTTGAGTTTGATGGGCCCATTCTACTTTGAATGCTTAATGACCTGAACAACAGGGCTTTGCTTACACCTTTTATTCCAATTTTCCCACTACATTTTCAATCTTCCAACATTTTGAAAATATTGAGATATTATTAGCAAATTAATGCTTATTAATAATACAGTGATAGGTCACAATTTTTTGATATTTTCAAAATATCACCAATATTTGCGATTTACAGGGTTGCTCAAGCTCAAGAGGTGAATCATGATACACTCAATAGGCTGCATTGAGGACTAACATAGTATTATAGAACATCAAGATCTCTCAAGTTATGTAAGAAAACCTCTCCTATCACAGAATCCACCTTTACGAATACTGCAGGGTAACCGATCGGAGCTTCGACCCAAGCTTCGAATCCCTCCATTAAATGCCCTGAATAATCTGATGGCCTGCCAAACAGTTTTCCTGTCCATATATGTTGCCAAGAACACCCTCCAGTTGAAGGGAAGTAGGCCTTTACTTGTTTCCCACCTTTGTCCAAGACAGGCACCACAAGGATCTCTGTGCCAACCAAGAACTGCTGATAACTAAGGCTGTGTACATGCTCATCATCTGGAAAATGGAGAAACAAATGCCGGCAGACCGGAAGTCCTTTTTGCGCAGCTTCCTATATTCAAATCCATTTAAGTGCAATTAGATTGAAGAATTTTTTTTTTTTAACAAAATGATGCAGTGTTCTCAAGAAAATTAGAAAGAGAACATACAATGTCAGTCACAAGAAAATTGAGAAGCTGGTTTACACCAGTGATAATAGCATATTCTCAACTACTAAGAACTCATGACCAAAAAATCTGTCTTTTGATACTTGTAGTGCAAATGGACAGATAAAAAGGAGGTATCGGCCTGCAACTATATTTCTTTCTTAAGTAGTTTATCAAGAACAGGACTACAATAAGAGTTTGCAACCCATAAGAAATATATGATCTGGATTTATCAAAACTATGGGCTCGTTCTGTATATGTTCAAGGACTGTATCCTTAATGGATATGGCATAATTCATGCCCATAATTACCTTCACTAGCTGGATCCTGTAGAACTCCCATGCTTTGTATACCTTCGCAAAACGTGCAAAATGTGATAAGGTGCGGGTGTTTGAATAGAATTGGATGTTGGCAGATGGATTGTTTCCCTGTTGACATTGCAATCATCAAATGACAATGGAAATAAATGTTAATTAGCCAATGGATTCAGAAAACAATGACAGAATAGTTTAAAGGCAGTTGCAATTTGCAGACCAAATTTGAAGTAAAATGGCAAACTAAAAGACCAAGGGGTACTGGACCTTCTGTTTTAGTCATTGGTAACAAGAAACGCCTTATTAAAATGGAAGCAACATCATACAAAAACAAACAAGGAAAAAGGAAAAAGAGAAGAAGGGGTTATAAGAGCACCATACCACACAAAAATGATTACAAAGGGGGGCACAATTTGGCTCAAGCATCTGCCATACTATTTGCCAATCTAACCTTATGATAAAAAATCACATTTATAGGAGAAGAGAACCCCTTAATCTCATTCAAATAAAATCACTATCTCCATTGGTTCGCCCTGATTTGCTAAATCCATGTCATGCATTTGCCAAACACTGTCCACAATCAATTGGCCTTCAAAAGAACCTAATATAGTTGAAGAACATCAGCAAAACTTCACCCTTAAGGTTGTGAATCACTCCTCCAATACCCGTTGACCCAGTTTACTGTTAGCCACTCCATCCACATTGAACTTTAACATGCCATTTGGAGGAGACCAATGAATTAATTATCTCTCCTTTCTCAACCCACACACCATGGAAGCTCCTAATTGGAAAAATGGCACTCATGTTAATGTTGGCAAACTCTTTTTCTAAATAAACTCCACTTTACAATCCTAAGATACCGCAAAAATAAGCG
This sequence comes from Camphora micrantha, assembly GCA_003546025.1. Taxonomy (NCBI): domain Eukaryota; kingdom Viridiplantae; phylum Streptophyta; class Magnoliopsida; order Laurales; family Lauraceae; genus Camphora; species Camphora micrantha. Next base: position 16,523,240 of record QPKB01000002.1, read on the forward strand.
AATCAACCGAAGATGAAGTACCCCTAAAAAATCCTCTCATTCCTTTCCCTTTATATTGTCCATGGAATTGCAAAATGAATAAACCTCCAAAGAACAAGCCCACAACCATGGAAAGGCCTCCATCCCCAATATTGAACCAACTCCAAAATAGCACCTAGGAACCACCAAGGCATGCCACATCTGTGGAAAAAGTGACACCAAATGAGAAATGCCACCACACAATGAATCAAGAGATGATCTACCGATTCCACCACCCTCTTCCACAACACACATATATCCGAAGTGTTGCTGATACCATGCCTCTCCTTTGCAAGTTATCAGCCGTAGGAACCTTACCTGTGAATTGGTAGAAAGCATCAAAGTCTTGAAGGTACCGACCCTAGCCACACTAGCGCACTAGGGTGAGAAGGTTGAGACAACCCCTTTAGATCCAAGGAAAAAGCCTCAGTCGAGAAATTATTTGTGGGTGAGTGCTTCCAAATCTAAGAATCCTTGCCCTCCCAGTAAATAAAAGGGTTGGAAAGAAGATTCAAAAAATACCCATACTCAGATTGATGAAGGGCTTTACTGAAAGACACTACCCAATACATATTGTTTCCCCTCACCTCAAAACGCTCTTTTCTCTAACAAAAGACTCTTTGTTGGATACCACTCTAAACAAATGAGGAAAGAAACCCACCCTTTAGGGATCTACTCCCACCCACTTGTTAAACCAAAACCTCACATCACATCCCTCCAATCCCCATCAACAAAACCGACTAAATAGAATCAATACACCACCAAAGACTGACACATGATACCTTGGAACTAAATTAGGTACCAATCCCATTTATCCTCTCTGTATTTCAAAGCAATGATGCTTCTCCCCAAATCTTCACCACCATTTCACTAACAATGCCCAATTCTTATTATCCAGATTACCAAATACCAAGGCACAAACCTCTGCACCTTTTTGGCTTAATTACCTCACTTCAATTTAAGTGCAGCTTCTTCTCATCACTGTGTCTATCGCAAAGAAAGCTCCACCTAATACATCTGAGCCTTGTCAACCCCACTTTAGGCATGTTAAAAAAAGACATGTAATACATTGGAAGATTAGACAAACTGTCCTTAATCAAGGTTATTCTTCCGCCCAAAACATAAATCAGGGTATCATATTGGTATCCAGTTATTTCAAGAAAAATCTATGTGATACCCAATTTAACATCTAGTTTAATCCAAGAAAATGGAAAAAATCTAAATCCGTCCATTCTATTAATCGTGCACACTGCCTTAAGGGCCCAAAACCCCATTCTACCAACCTTAAGCTGCCTCAACCCCTTACACCTCTATAGCTATCACAATCCAGAAGCCCCAACCATAGTCAATGAACTTATCACATCCCTGCCCTCAACACTCAATTATCCAATCTAATACAAGAGAGCCACAAGCCCCACAATACCCTAAACTTGCCCCAAGAATCCTTCAAGAAGCCAAGCAACCAAATCAAGGACCTATCATGAATACAACAAGTAAAGAAGCATGAAACCCATCACTTGAACCCTAACTATCCCAAACTCATCACCTAATCAACCTCCAATTGAACCAACAAAATTCCATCAAAACCTTATATTTATGTGCCAAATCATCCTACCAAAACCTTAAGTTTTTCCACTTGAAATCCCTCAACTAGAGCTCCAATTCAATCCTAAAATGAACCCAATTCCCAACTCCAGAAACCCCAAGTTTGGCCTAACTTGCAATGCAAATTGGAACCCATTTGAAAATCTGTAACTGTAATTAGTTCTCATTCTGTTGACCAAAGCCCCATTTCTGGAAACCCACTCTGTTAACCCACTTTCTGTATGTAACTTGTACTATAGATTCCCCATTACATACCATCCGATTTCCCCCAATTTCAACCACTAATTAAAGACCCAAACTGAATCCCTGAAATCCCAACCTCAAGTGACCCAAGATACAGTTCAAATCAAGATTCAATATTCAATAGCAGCCTCAACTGAGCCCAATTCCGACCATTCAGCATCTCATACATGTATAAAAAATATAAATTTACAGAGACTGACATGTTCAACTCAGTTTCTCTTATTTGCTTCTTCGTCTCCTTCCCTCTTGCAATCTGACTATTGAATCACCTTATGTGTGAGGATTACTCCACCTGTTTCTACCTAACAAGATAATGAAATGACGGCAACAGCATCAAATGATAATAGAAGTTTGGGATGCTTTTTGTATATTCATAGAGTTGATTGCATCCTGCCAATCATATTGTGAGAGATGCATCAAATAGGATTACTACTCCGATATGCTGATGGCTGGATGCACAAATGAAATTATCCGCATTTAGGATAATACCAGAACAGCCACAGTTCCTCCAGCTTAAATAGTTTGTTTCCCATTGTTGGTAAACAAGCTGATGTTGTCAACACCTAGTTTCAATGCCAAGGACAAACCCATTGCTTTAATAGCTTAACTACTGGATTCTCTAACCAAAAAATATTAAGAGAATGGATTTATCATTCCAGTAAGTGATTGAAATTTTCATTGTTTAGGAGTAACATAGATACAAGATAGTAAATCCTAATATAATTTAACTCATATAATGACGCTTCACAGTGACACATTAGACCTTCTTCAGATTAGGATATCCTAAATATCCTGCTCTACGAAGATCAGGGTTTTATGGTCTCCATAATAACAACTAGACATTGTTCTATTTGGTGGGTTTCAAGTTTCAACATGAAGAATGAAAATTTGGAATTTCACTTAAAATATCCAGGAGTTTCTGTTTGCAGGAAGAAACCTAGAAAGGGACAATATGCTGATGGAAGTTAAAGTTGTGAAGAAATTTCAAAAAAGAAAAAACAAGGGGAGATGCAGTTGTGTCAGCACTAGGCCCAAAAAAATCCTGACTACTTCAAGAATTGAGTAAAAAATGAAGCTCCATGTCTATAATCCATAAGGGAATATGAAGCTGAGAATAAAGAGATAATAAATTATAATCCCAATGATGAGGGGCAGTGGTTCAACTTACCTCATGGGTCCGGAAAACAGTGTTGAATGCATTTAACTCCATCCACCGGAGCAGCAGCTCTTCACTTCTTTGATACCTAATAATAGGTAAATTTACTGCACAGTAGCCTCCAATGTCACTGTGGTTAAAGGCAAAACCTGAGAGCCCACTACTGAGCAAACCTACAACGGCACTCTTGATTCCATCATTATTTTGCCAACTTACCATTTGGTCACCTTCCCAAAATAGTGTGGCCCACTTTGGACTATCTCTGAAACCAGCCCTTACAAAAAAGACCAAGCTATTGTCTTCTTTTTCGTCTGAATGGCACATTGATCTCCATTCATCAACAAATTCCCTGTTTAGTTTAGCCCATAATTCTGGGTATCTATTATGAGCCGAAACTGGATCTTCACCTAACCATTATAAAAGTTGCCTATAGTTAGTTTCTTAACTGAGATGAGAAAATATAGAATATTCTGCTTAATACAAAGGTGTTCATTGGTTAAGCAAGAAAAATAAATAGGTGGAACCCACCATTGTGTAATCCAGATCCTGCACACTGCAGGCCACATTATGGACTAAACATCTGTCTATTTCTTTTCCCCAGATATATTTCTGCTGAATGTGGATGGTTGGTCAAACCACAAATTAGTAAATATTTAGGTCGCAAATAAAGAAATATGATTGTCATTTGCAGGAATGGTGGCACGATCCATCCATAATGGGGCTTGCCAGATGAACAGTTATCTTGTGAGCCACATCATAAATGGATATTGCCTTGAATCTGCCCCAAAGGACATATTCAACAATCAACATAACCATCAAATTTTTTTCCCTTCACTGAAATTGAACCATTGGATAAAGTTGACCTATTTAAATTCACCAAACAGGCGCATTCAACGCAAAATATCTGCAGCATGACACTGATAATGAGTGCCTCTAGAGTCTAGATGCATGTTCTGGATCATTGAGAGGCAGATCTCATCTGGTGAGTTAATAGGAGAGTAAAAATACATTGTGTCTTCAGATTTAGCAACAAGGAGAGTCCACTAAAATTTAGTGGAAGATTTTCAGTGAGTTGGAAAAGAAAATTTTAACATTGTAGACCTGAAAAGAGGCAAGCATCTAATGGCAGTCCTTCGCCGAAATCCGCCATCCAACCCCTCACACCACCATCCACCATTTCACGTAAAATCTTCTTGAACCAACTGCCAGCAGATGGGTGTGTGAGATCTAGCATTGCTACATCAAAAGCTGTATTTGGCAGCATGTATGTTTCACCCATATTGTCTTTAACTAATATGCCCAAGTCATTTGCCTCCTCAAAAAGGTTCCTCTTTCGGTTTGGCTTGTTTTCTGTCTGCAAAAAAAATGGAAGCCTCAGGAAGAGTCCAAGTAATTTGGACTGAACCATCCAAACACTAGTTTGACCAAATGGTCCAGGCCAGTATTTAGAGCACTGGAAATGGATAATTTTTTGAAATTTTTTGAAAGCATTGGAGAGCAAATACTGTTTAGAACTAAATTGCAGCTCTTCAACTACACGTTTTCTTGTTTTAGATTTTCTCAATTATTGCAAAGATTACAGAATGCGTTTATTCTTTCTTAAGTTGAAGGAGTGACCTTTATGAGATTTCCTGTGCAGTGCACCTGGGTTCTCGTTGGAACCCCAACTCATGGACCTGTCATTCCTTAAAATGACACTAAATTTATGAATTTGTGAGAAACAGCATTTTCATGAGAAGCAGAGACATTACTGTTTCCGACAAATCCTGGATCTTCTCCAATCTAAGATATCCAAAAGTGTTGGATTTTCCTTTAGTTTCAGGCAACAGCCTTCTGATGTATGAAAAAATGGATAACCATGTAGTTTTGATTTAAAAACCGGACAGTCTCTACTACATGTCCAGCCAGATCATCAACTAAATATCAAGATCACTGTCATCATCAAACCCTTGTCCCAACTATGTTAGGGCCAGTGACATGAATTCTGTTTTGTCATTCCAGTCTATCCAAGGCCAAATCCTGGATAGGATTCACTTTCAAATCTATTCTTACTACTTCCAGCCATGTCTTCTTCAGCCTACCCTTTTTCTTGAAGCGCCATTAACCATTCAACCTGCATAGAAAAACTTCTCCCTAGCGCCATTGTTGGCCTGCGTTGGACATGTTCAAACCATCTCAAACTAGTCTCTCTTAATTTATCACGTACTGATGTTACCCCTAACATAGTCGACTCAATGTAGTTAGGATAAGGCTTTGATTAGTGATGATGATAATGCTACCCCTAAATGCTTCCCATGGGAGGTGAGGTGCATGAACAATTTTTGTGATGCTATCAAGGATGAAATACAGTTATGTATGTTCCCACTTGACATTGACTTGACACCAATCATCTGCATCTCTGTTTGTGATCATTTTTTATTCTGTCTTTCCTAGTTTTATAATATATCCATCTCAATATTCTCATCTCTACTACACTCTTTTTTTTTTTTTTTACATGTGTTGTTCGTTGATTGGCCAACATTTTGCCCCATAATTCATAGCCGCTTTAATCGTTGTCTTGTAACAACTAAATATCAAGATAACATTTTTAAAAGGTTTACATATATCATCCTCTGAATTCTGGTCGGGAATTTTAAGGTCATGACACATTAAGATTGCATTGTGTCCAGACTCATCTGCATGAATTGGGGATGCCCTATAATCTTTCTTATTTTAAGAACCATCCACCAGAATTTTCGCTTTTATCAGAGACGTTGAAGTAGTTCTTACATAAAGCTTCTACTTTTAGGGTCAAGATGAAGTGGTATGGTATTCTAATCACTCCTCTCCATCAGTCGTATCTGGATGCAGAAAAGTTAGTAAAAATTGCTGCAACATAAAACTAAATAAACACATAAATGGATGTAAAGTCATTGGTTGATTTTGCAGCAACTTGACTTGGAAAGGTTAATTGGCTCAAATATGTCTTTGACAACTGACTGGTTTACTAGCATAGGTTTTTGGTTGAAACTAACTAGTTTTAGAACTGAGCTTTAGCTAAATCATGTGGCTATTTCACACAACTGCACATGATGAAGTGGCAAACGTATCTTGCACAAAATCCAAGTGAGAATCAGGTGACACACACGAAGTAGATCATCTCACCAGAAAGCCAAGCTGGCCCATTCAGTGGATGGACCCCCAATGTACAACACAACAAGGTTGAGTGTTGACAAAAATTTATCACCATTTGTTTTAAACAGTCACCATGACCCACCTGAACTAATATTGCTTTCTACTTTCTAGGGACAGATCTACATGATGAAACCACTGTAGGCACCTAGTCACATGCAAGTGTTTGCCACCTAAGTAGACACAATAGCAAAGAAACTGCACAAAGAATCAGCGAACTTCTTAGAACTTTTTAAGCGTAAATGTTGAAGGGTTCTTCCACTCCAATTGCCATACTGGGTGGTAACATAGATATTCCCTAACCCAAGAATAGGATCATCCCATAAGCATCAACAAGGCAGGAAATAATTACCGGAACAAGGCAGGGATTGCAGTAAGTCATCATCCTGATGTGATGAGCATGGAGATCGTCTACTAGTTGTTGCCATCCTTCATAGTGAGCCGTATCCACTTCCCAATTCCACCAAAGTTGTGATCCAATGACAGTTTTCCTCTGCCCCACCCAGTCCTACATGACAACCACCAAATTCTGTGTTAAACCATACTATCAGGACATTCTGACCAGCGACTTTCCATGATTTGGACAGTATACAAAGTTCATGCTTTCATTTTAACAACAACTCAGTCACCTGTAACCAGAATGCAGAAATAGGAACATCGTGCTCTTGTAATTGAGCCAAACACAGCGCACAGCTTCTGTCCACCTTGCATTCCGACAACAGCACCAGAAAGAATCCACTTGCAAGCTCAGGAGGCCTCCAAATGGTTTCTGTAAACGTTCGATAAACTCAACTGGTGAATTCCCATGCAATATCCTTCCTTGAGCAGAGTCACTGTATATCTGTAATCAAAACCAATTTTCACATGAAGTGAATTAATTTTGAAAGTTTATTGAACTCCCTTGTGCAATAAAGTGAGTAAATGAAATGAAAACTGATTTACATTTTGTTGTGGATAGTAGATCACACTAGCAATGAATTACGGCAAATTCAAATTTTGAAATTCACAAAATGAATTGCAAATTAGTAAATATGCTCTTAATATATCCAACTTCATTGTTTTTAAACTACATATATGGCATTAAACTTCATCAATTTCCTACTCCTTTAAACATCCAAAAGACAAAAAGATAGCCAGATATGAAGAAATATGAGCTTGCTAGTATTGAACTTAAAACTCAGGAAGATTACAAATTTGTCTGCCTAACAAAGTGTATTGATTCATTAAAACATACGACATGAGGTTGCAAATTATAGGAACTCAATACCATGAAATGAATGAACTGATGTAAACCAACTTGCACAATTAGGAGTCAATTGGGGGTTCAGAAATTATGGAATTTGGGCTGCATATGCTGCATCTTATTTCTGATATGATGCCTGCTGTATTTCACAAAAATAACATATATTTTCAATCAAAGAGTACATAGGTAAAAAAAAAAAAATGTATTTTATCCATTTCCTCCATTTCTTATTGCTAGAGCAAAGAAGCAAAGTAAATAGACATCAGAGAAAGAGGGGACAGGAGACAGGAAATGTACTATGTGGAAAATAAAACCATCCAAATATCATCACTTCTGACTTAGTTGAAAAACAAATGTTAGAAGTGAATCTAAATATGAAAAAACAACACGCATGTCCATGGAAATCATGCAGCTAAATGTAGGGTGTGAATAGAATTCTAACTTAGTTGAAAAGTGGGTTAGAAGTTAGAACTAATTTTGGGCCCTCAGAATGTATTCTAAAATCAGCAACCAACTATGTTGACATCAAAAATAAAGCATTGGGGCTATTTTCAAGCGTATTATCTGAGACTTAGCTTTCAGTAACAGAGAGCATCTGAAAACATGACGAAAGGGGAAAGGGAAAGCTAGTAATAAAAAGCCCAAGCACAAGCACCCAGACAACAAAGTAAACTTGTAAAGCCCAGTGACTGCCTTTGCCTGAAGAAAAAGCCCATAGAATATACATTTTGTTTTTCTGCTACATGAAGGATATTACTAGCGACATGAAAGGATAAGCTTAATTGCAACAATACCATGAAGAATCATTTCTTTAGTTGGCCTAACCTGAAACAGCTCTAATTTGGAAAATGGCTTTCTATCGCTCATATTGATCTCTATTCCTACATGTATTTTTGTGTATTGGCAGTTGAGAGGATTGGTGGGGAGTATGAATTTGAATATTTTTTAAGACCCGCCTCTCAGATGAACTGTAACCTGGAAATTGTATCAAACTATCTACTGTGACCTCTTTACTGTACAGCCAAAACAGTTAAACAAATGTCGAGACATGTCTAGCTGAAAAGTTTTAGTAGTTGATAATCAAATTTCAGCCTGAATTGATCCAAGACACTTTCAATCTCATAAGATGCTTAGTAGTAATAGGCATGCACTGGTTCCTGCCCTCTTCAAAGTATAAGATGGATTCCACAAGATGATATTTACCTGAATCTGTACTCTATCCTGTTTTGTTAGATCAAAAACCGAATAGTCGTATCTTTCAAGATATAGAGACCTCATCTTGATGTCATGTAGAATGGAGATGGAGGCAATATGTTGTACTAGAATCACCACCAGACCTGTATTTTTATATTTAAAAAAAATGAAACATATAATCCATGCATTTTACGAAATAAATATCACATGATCAATCAAGGTCACACGCTAAAATTAAGTGGGCCTGTATTGATCCCTACACCTCTGAAACTGTCAAAAGGTGGTGCACTTTGCATCATCGTTCAACCAGCAACAGGTAAAATGATAATATCCATAGATAGCAAAATGTTACTATGGACGCCAATAACAGTTCATGCTAGAAAAAGAATTTTGGAAGCTGATTTGTCCAAATCTGTGCAATTATGAGCAGCACCTGTATTACAATGAAGAGCAAAGTAGGTTCCATTTAAGATAAGATCTTACACATAAAACAAGCTATATAGCCTATGCAAAATGCCCCTTCATGATTGTGCCATCTTCTATGGTTCTACCACCCAACCAGGGTCAGAGGTCACAGAAAGTTTGATCATCTATACAAAACGACTTTTGGTTAAATTTCTTTGTGGCTTTCAAGACCACTAGCAAAAACAACTCGATAACCATGAAATTGAACTTGTTACATGGAAATGAGCTGAGCAACAAATAGATCAGGAGATTCAGCTGCAGCTGAATGTTCTACTCAATGATCAGAATCAATGGTCAATATTGTGCGTTCACCAAATTACCCTCGTAAAATGTTAAGGTCAGGGCCACTAAGAACTGCCACTGTCTGACAATAATCACACTGATTGTTTCATATATCAAATGAGTCACTTTCTCATTCACTCAGCGTTATATCATAATTGATTGAATGGGGATGTAAACTGTCCTGTTTAGTAACATTTATACTAAGGGCTTGTTGTTTGGCATTAAAATGCATAGGTTATGATATAAGTTGTTTAAAAATGGAAAGACCAAGGTGAATGTTTTAACATGAGTATCAAATAACCTTTCCTTTTATAGAAATAAAATCGAAGGAAGATGAGAAATGAATAACTAAGGGCAACAGCTGGTTATTCATTTTCTATTTTCTTTGATTCTTTTTCCATAAAAGAAATATCATTTATGCTCATTTTTGAAACTGAACTTATGATCTTCATTTTT